>JAVTVJ010010702.1:0-14450 GCA_034509425.1 Eopsaltria australis
GCGCATGCGCCGAGTACATCCGGGCACTGCGGCGGCCATTTTCGTAGTTCGGGAACAATTGCGCATGCGCGGAGTACATCCGGGCACTGCGGCAACCATTTTTGTAGTTCAGGGCTTACTGAGCATGCGCGGAGTACATCCGGGACTAGCGGCGGCCATTTTGGTAGTTCGGGACCAAGTGCGCATGCGCCGAGTACATCCGGGTACTGCAGCGGCAATTTTGGTAGCTCGGGACCAAGTGCGCATGCGCCGAGTACATCCGGGCACTACGGCGGCCATGTTGGTAGTTCGGGACCAATTGCGCATGCGCCGAGTACATCCGGGTACTGCGGCGGGCCTTTTGGTAGTTCGGGACCAAGTGCGCATGCGCTGAGTACATCCGGGCACTGCGGCGGCCATTTTGGTAGTTCGGGACCAATTGCGCATGCGCCGAGTACATCCGGGAACTGCGGCGGCCATTTTGGTAGTTCGGGACCAAGTGCGCATGCGCCGAGTACATCGGGTACTGCGGCAGGCCATTTGGTTTTAGCGTTCGGCGGATCAAGTGCGCCCTCGCGCTGAGTGCAATCCGCGCACTGCGGCGGCCCTTTTGAAGTTCGGGACCAAGTGCGCATGCCGCCGAGTTACATCCGGGTACTGCGCGGGCCATTTTGGTAGTTCGACCAAGTGCGCATGCCGCGGGAGTGCAATCCGGGCCTTTGCGGCGGCCATGATTAGTTCGGGACCCCAGTGCGCATGCGCGAGTACATTCCGGGTACTGCGGCGGCCATTTTGTTAGTTCGAGTCTATTTTGGGCTTAATTTTGGGTCATTTTTGGGTCTTTTTTGTGCAATTTCAGGGGCTATTTTGGAGCCATTTTTGAGCCATTTTTGTATCATTGTTTTGGGCCATTTTTAGGTCAATTTTGGGGCCATTTTTGAGCCATTTCTGGGTCATTTTTTGGGGCTGTTTTAAAGGCTATTTTTGGTGCAATTTCTGGGTCATTTATTGGGGATGTTTTTGCATCATTTTACAGCCAATTTTGGGTCATTTTTGGGCCATTTTTGGGGCCTTTTTAGGGCCTTTTTTGGGTCATTTTTGAGCCGTTTTTGGGTCTAGTTTTAGGACTATTTCTGGGTGATTTTCGGAGAGCTTTTGGGCCCGTATTTGGGTCAATTTTTGAGTCATTTTTGGGCGATTTATGGGCCATTTTGGGTGGTGAGGGTCATTTTTGGCTATTTTGGCCTATTTCAGTGATTTATTAGCGGAAGTTATGACGCCCATGCTCAGTGGAGCCATTTTAGGGGCCATTTTGGGGCTATTTGGGTCAATTGTGGCCCAATTTTTGCAGGTTATTTTTGACCATTTTGGGGGCCTTTTAGGCGGGCTATTTTTAGGGCCTTTTAGGGCTCTATTTTGGGCATTTTTGCCATTTTAGGGTCGATTTTGGTCATCTTGGGGCTATTCGAGGCCTTGTTTGGGCGTCATTTATATGTGTGAAATTTTAGATCATTTTATGGCCAATTTTGAGTCATTTTTAGGGCCATTCTTGGGGCCATTTTTGGGGCCATTTATGGTGCTATTTTGGGATCATTTTGGGTCATTTTTGTGTTTATCTTTCCGTCATTTTTGAGCCATTTTTGGGTAATTTTAGGGCCAATTTTGTGTCATTTAGGGCACTATTTTTGGGCCATTTTGGGGTGATTTTTAGGGCTATTTTTGGGTAATTTTTGAGCCATTTTTGGGGCTATTCTGGGCCTATTTTTGGGTCATTTTAAGGCCATTTTTAGGGCCATTTTCAGAGCCATTTTGGGCCCACTTTTGAGTCATTTTTTGGTCATTTTTAGGGCCAGTTTTGGGTCAATTTGGGGCCATTTTTGGGTCATTTTTGAGGCCATTTGGGGCTATTTTTGGGCCATTTTGGGTCATATATGAGGCTATTTTTGGTCGTTGTTTTGGGCCATTTTTGGTCAATTTTGAGGCCATTTTAGAGTCATTTTTGGGGTGAATTTTTGGTCATTTTATGGCCAGTTTTGTAACCATTTTACGGCCATTTTTGGGTCATTTTTTGATAAATGTTAAGGTCTATTTTGGGTTCATTTTTGGGCCAATTTTTGGGTTATTTTTGGACCATTTCTGGGGCCATTTTTTTGTCAATTTTTCGGCCATTTTTGCGGCCATTTTTGGGTCACTTTTGGGCCAATTTTTGGGTCATTTTTGGACCACTTATGGGGCCATTTTTTGTCAATTTTGGACTATTTTGGGGCCACTTTGTGGTTCATTTTTGGGGCCACCTTCGGAGCCATTTTGGGCCCATTCTTGGGTCTTTTTTTGGTCATTTTCGGGGCCATTTCTGATTCATTTTCGGGGCCATTTCTTGGCCAATTTTGGGGCCATATTCGGGGCATATCGTTGCCATTTTTTGGGTCATTTATGGGCCCTTCTTGAGTCTTTTTTGGGATATTTTATTGGTCATTTTTGGGCTGTTTTTTGGTCATTTTTAGGGCTATTTTTGGGTCATTTTTGGGCCATTTCTGGGTCATTTTTGGGGCTATTTTTAAGCTTTTTTGTGTCATTTTCAGGTGATTTTTGGAGGTATTTTGGGTCTATTTTTGGGCCATTTTTTGTCCAATTTTTACGTCATTTTTGGGTCATTTATGGAGGGATTTTTTGGTCATTTTTTGGTCGTTCATGGGGCCTTTTAGGGGCTATTTTTTGGGCTATTTTTGAGTCATTTTCATGTTATTTTTGCGTCATTTTTTGGTCCATTTTTTGTTCATTTTTTAGGCCATTTTTGGAGACATTTGGGGCCATTTCTGGGCCATTTTTTGGCCATTTTTCTGTCATTGTTTTGGATCATTTTTAGATCATTTGTGGGCCATTTTTGGGGTTTTTTTGGGGGCTATTTTTTGGTCATTTTTAGGCTATTTTTGGATCATTCTTGGGTCATCTTTGGGTGTGTTTTTGGATGAATTTTTGGGCATGTTTTGGCAATTTTTAAGCTATTTTGGGGTCACTTTTGGGTCCATTTATGGAGTCATTTTGGAGTCATTTCTGGGCCATTTTCGGGGCCATTTAGGGCCCATATTTGGGTCAATTTCTGATTCATTTTTTGAGTCTATTTTGGGCTTATTTTTGGGTCATTTTTGGGCCATTTTTGGGCTATTTCTTGGTCTTTTTTGCGCCACTATCGGGGCCATTTTTGTGGCCATTTCAGGGCCATTTTTGGGTCATTTACGGGGAAATTTTGAGGTCATTTTTGGGTTATTTTTGTGGCCTTTTGGGGGCTTTTTTGGGTCATTTCTGGGTCATTTTTGGGTCATCTTTGGGGCTATTTTTGAGTAATTTTTGGGTCGTTTTTGGCTTTTATGCGGCATTTTTGATCATCTTTTAGGCCAATTTTCTGTGCCTTTTTGGGTCATTTTGCCGGGCCATTCTCCATGCATTTTTGGTGAACATTTGTGTGTACTCCGGGCACTCGGACGGCCATTTTTTGGTAGTTCGGACCAAGTTGCGCATGCGCCGGAGTACATCCAGGTCCTGCGGCGGCCATTTTGGTAGTTCGGGACAAAGTGCGCATGCGCCAAGTACATCCGGGCACTTCGGCGGCCATTTTGGTAGTTCGGGACAAGTTGCGCATGCGCCGAGTACATCCGGGTACTGCGGCGGCCATTTTGGTAGTTCGGGACCAAGTTTGCATGCGCCGAGTACATCCGGGCACTGAGCGGCCATTTTGGTAGTTCGGGACCAAGTGCGCATGCGCCGAGTACATCCGGGTACTGCGGCGGCCATTTTGGTAGTTCGGGACCAAGTGCGCATGCCCCGAGTACATCCGGGCACTGCGGCGGCCATTTTTGTAGTTCGGGACCAAGTGCCCATGCGCCGAGTACGTCCGGGTACTGCGGCGGCCATTTTGGTGGTTCAGGGCTTACTGAGCATGCGTGGAGTACATCCGGGTACTGCGGCGGCCATTTTGGTAATTCAGGGCCTACTGAGCATGCGCGGAGTACATCCGGGCACTGCGGCGGCCATTTTGGTAGTTCGGGATCCAGTGCGCATGCGCGGAGTACATCCCGGCAATTCAGCGACCATTTTGGTAGTTCGGGACAAACTGCGCATGCGCCGAGTACATCCAGGCACTGCGGCAGCCATATATGAGTCCGGAGGCGTAGTAGCCTTGTGCAAAGTACATCCGGGCACTGCGGCGGCCATTTTGGTAGTTCGGGACCAAGTGCGCATGCGCCGAGTACATCCGGGCACTGCGGCGGCCATTTTGGTAGTTCAGCGCCTACTGAGTATGCGCGGAGTACATCTGGGTACTGCGGCATCCATTTTGGTAGTTCGGGATCCAGTGCGCCTGCGCGGAGTACATCCGGGCACTGCGGCGGCCATTTTGGTTGTTCGGGACCAAGTGCGCATGCGCGGAGTACATCCGGGTACTGCGGCGGCCATTTTGGTAGTTCGGGACCAAGTGCGCATGCGCCGACTATATCCGGGCCCTGCGGCGGCCATTTTTGTAGTTCGGGACCAAGTGCGCATGCGCCGAGTACATCCGGGTACTGCGCCGGACATTTTGGTAGTTCAGGGCTTACTGAGCATCAGCGAGTACATGCGGGCACTGCGCCGGCCATTTTGGTAGTTCGGGACCAAGTGCGCATGCGCCGAGAACAGCCGGGTACTGCGGCGGCCATTTTGGTAGTTCGGGACCAAGCGCGCATTCGCCGAGTACATCCGGGCACTGCGGCGGCCATTTTGGTAGTTAGGGACCAAATGCGCATGCGCTGAGTACATCCGGGTCCTGCGGCGGCCATTTTGACGTCTAGAAATCTGCTGCGCATGTGCCGAGTAAATCCGGGCACTGCGGCAGCCATCTTGGTAGTCCGGAGGCGTAGTACGCATGTGCGGAGTACATCCGGGCACATGCGCGGCCATTTTGGTAGTTCAGGGGACCAATGTGCGCATGTGCGGAGTGCTCCGGGTACTGCGACGGCCATTTGGTGGTTCGGACCACGTGCGCATGCCAGTACATCCGGGTACTGCGCGGCCATTTTGGTAGTTCGGGAACCAACGGTGCGCATGCGCCGAGTACATCCAGAGCACTGCTGCGGCCATTATTGGTAGTTCGAACCAAGGTGCGCATGCGCCGATACACCGGTTACTGCGGCGGCCCCATTTTTGGTATTCGGACCAACGTGCGCATGCGCCGAGTACATCCGGGCCCTGCGGCGGCCATTTTTGTAGTTCGGACAAGTGCGCAATTGCGCTCGAGTACATCCGGCGTGCGGCGGCCATTTTGTAGTCGGGACAAGTGCGCATGCGCGAGTTACATAACCTGATATGGTTCATTTACACAGTAACTGTCAATGGATCTCTTACATACCTGTCCAATTCATGTTGAACACCATGTAAAATCATTGTATTCATGACATCTTTTGGAAGGGAGTCCCACAGGTTTCCTGCTTGGAAGTGTGATCATGAAGTCTGTAGGACAGACCTGTAATTTTTATTAATGTGTCTTATAAATAATGTTGATTCACCTATACAACAGATAAAAATAATCGAGAAAAGGCTTCCCTGAAAAATTGGAAGAATCATAGAGTTGGTAAGACCTGCTAACTCCTGCTCAGTGATGGTGAAGTGTTTTGATTGTCTCAGTCCAGTATGCAAAAGAAAGATGTGAAGGGATGCTTTCCATAAACCAGTGAAGGGTAATTAAGTTCTCGGTGTGCTAAGCCAAAATGACTGGAAAGGAGTATCAGGATGTGCATTACTGCTTTCCTCTGCTCTGAGATGAATAAATTGAGTTTATATCTAAAAACACACCAGTCAGTGGAAAAACTTGCAACCTGCATCAGTTCTGTGGGCGAATGAAATTTTTTAACACCCTGATGCTTGTCTAATTCCGTTTAGATCCATGATAGATTATAAACTGGATAGCTCTGAATGCCATCATTCTCTGTGCACATCCGTGCATGTGTGACCAGGTCAGTGAATTGCAGTGCTGCTTGGGAAGGGTGGAACCACTGAGAGAAGACTGTGCTGACAAACTAGGGCAAATTTTAAATGTTTATTTGCTGGAGATTATAATTCTTCCTAGAATTTGCATAATTGTTTACCAGGAGGAGAGGGAAAATTATCCATCTCTTTTCCCCTGATCTTCATTGTGTTTCTCACAGTGACCAGGCCAGGGATGCAGTCCTGGTCACTGCAGTGCTGCCTGAGCCACCTGAGTTGCTTTGTCAATGAGGAATACAAGGGGGAAGAGAATGAAATTATCTGGTATCTATTTGCTCAATAAAATCTTTTTATGAATGAAATATACATTCCTTTCTCCTGCCCCGTTGGGATGTGATTCCCCCTTTGTAAGGTGTTCACCATTTATGTAAATGATTGTGATTGCCAAACTAATCAAACCAAGGACAAAAGCTATCACAGGCACTCATCTAGCATCCAACCCCCACATTAGCTTCTACTTCATTAAAATATATATGACCCAATTCAAGAGCTAATTTGGACAAAACCATTAGGCTTCTGTCCTCATCACTGGTAGAAGTCTGAGGTTCATTTTCACACATGAGTGAGCAGTTGCAGCTTTAAGATGCATGAAGGTTATTGCTGTGTATGTGATGCACATGATAGGGAGAAGGAAAGAGGCAGACAGTGGATGCGCTCTTTATTTCTGTGACTGCATCATTTTATAAGATCTTATTTGTGCTCCACCTGTGGAATGCTAGAAAGGATATAAAAATATATGGGCAAGTTAAAGAAAAGTAAAACTGAGTCTCTGAGAAGGGAGAGTGACCAGATAATCATATTGCATTGTAACTGGTACGTTCCTGATAAAAAAAATTGGTTGTGATCTCAATGGAGTCCCTGGTGGAAGATGTGTGGTTGGATTTCCAGAGGTGTTTGGACCAGGTACAGAGAATCTCTACACACTCTGCAAAGTTGTTTGGTTTGATTTGGATTTTTGGTTGGAGTTTTTGTTAGTTGTTTTTTTCTTCTTTTCATATTGGGTAACTATTTTAAAAACCTTCACTTAAAAGAAGCCCTTAGCAGAGAGAGTTTGTGAAAATACTTTGAAAGTCCACAGATTCAGAATCTCGTGATATTTTATAATCTAGCAAATCCAAGCAATTTATCCCCATAATATCCTAGTCTTGGGAAAGATGCCATGACTAGATTGCGTCACCAATATCTGCCAGCGTGTGTGGCTGGCAGGGGTTGCTTTCCTGGAGCCACTATCTGGGGTATCAAGTTGCTCTCCAGACTGATGGATGAGTCACCAGAATCTCTGTTTTGTTTGTGGGTTTTATCAGAGCTCATCAGGTAGCCGTCAGTATGATTGACTAACTCCGCGCCAAGTGTCAGGCAAAAGGAGCTGAAGTGAAGTAACACAAGTGACAGCTGAAGAATAAGCAACAATCTGTCTTTTCAAATGAGTTGTTCTGTTGGCAATTTGACAAATTGTACGGTGTAACTGAAAGTTCTAGTTAATGTGTTGCATTACTTTATTTCAAAATATTCTGTTATGAATTGCTTACATTTAAATTCTGGCAGATAGAATGCCTAATGAAATCAGTACAAATACAGTAAAATTGACATAAAAATACTGAGACAGTGCAAGTCTTCTGCGATTTATTCCTAAATATACTTGAAAAGTCCCGCTTCAGCATTTTTAAAAATAATTTGACATTTTTGTCTTCTACCAAATACAATGTAATGGGATATTTCTCAATATAAATGGACAAGAGGGAGAAAGGGTGGGATTGGAAACAATTTGTTTCCCTGTAGAAAACCTCCTGCAAACTTTTGCTCAGCAGATTTATTCGGGTGCCACACAACTGTTTGATCTAATTTATCTGCCTTGCATGGGTAATTCATGTTTTTCCCATTCTAAAAGAATCTGTCTTCTTTTTTTTTTTTTTTTTAGTTTCATCACAATTACTCTGATTCCATGATATTAGGATGACATTTTAATGGGACATGTAAATAAGGAGTATCTCCATGAAATCAATTTTTTTTGTACAAACATGCTAGGAATGTTAAAAGAATTTTCTCCCAAATCTTTGTTTTTCATGTCTGGTAATGCCTTGGGAAAGCTCACAGCTCTTGTGAATGTCAGTGTTTAGCCATAGTTTTTTTTGAAATTACTCTCATTGTATAAGAGTGTGAATCATGGTGGAATGAGCACTGGCTGTGTTATGACCAAGTTTCAAGGTCTTATAATTTATTTCTCACAGGCTGTCCAGTCAGTGTTGTTTTTACATGGCCAGCTTGTAAAAAACTTTACTGGAAAAATTTAAGTGTGATTTTAAACAATTCCAGATTAACTGGTATATGTCCCTGTGGGGATATCTGTAGTCTACAGTGATCTTTTTTTTATTCCTTTTTTTTTTTTCCTAGACTGACAAACCAAATTTGTGACTAAATTGAAATATTCCCCTCTGATTCCAGAGGAAGCATCCCCACATGAAGAGCTGCTTGCGAGCAATCAAGTGGCCATATATTAAAAACTTGCTGTGAAGGTACTTTATATGTCTTTGTTTTATTTTTTATTGCAAAGGACTATGAGTGTACATTGTCAGCTACCATGCTTGACTGAGAGTGCTGAGTCAATCACTTGATCATTGAAAATACCCATTAAATTGCTGATACTCTGTTTTGGACTAAGATTGTTTGGAGGTTTGCAGCAGTTTGCAGTTATCTAGGTGCTTTAGGTTTCCTGTCATGCTTGTTAGTCTGATACAGTGTGAAAGCACCCTGCTTCTGTTGGCAGGTTGCAGCTTAAGCACCATTTGTATGGTACACATTCCTGGTTTGTCTTCCTCGCTCCTACCTGCTTGTATTGTGGTGAAGATTTACCCTGTGCTCCACAAGCACAAGAGCAGACAGCAGGACCAGGTTTTTGTAACTATCACTTCTTATATGAGACCTTGCAAACAGCAAAGGTATTTTTTTGCATATGGCATTGCGCAGGCTTTGATCTCATCCCTCCTGATGACTGCATGGTTGCTGGGAAGAAGCACAGAGTGCAGTCATCATCGTTACGTTGAGGCTTGGGGCTAATGCAGAAGACAAGGGAAAGCTACTTCCTAGTTCCTCTGCTGAAAGCAAGGCAGCACCTTCTCAGTGTCACTCTTGTGGGACTGGCACTCTCCCTGCTGATACAAAGGCTCTTCCTGATGTTTTGGTATGGTTTAAGCACCATTGGTATCAAAATGTGTGACTCTCTTCTAGTGTAGCTGAGATGACAAGTTTCTTCTCAGAATGTGTGATGCTGGAGTTCAGAGAGCAGCCAGGTGGTCATGGCCTAGACTGGATGAGAAGGAGCAGAGACCTTTTAAGTAGAAGATTACCAGCAAGTTATTGCAGAGAATATAGCCACTACTTGCCCTGAAGATATTTATCCCTTCTCTAATAGCTGAATTTGCAATGACATTTTAGTGCCTTTGGCAACAAGAGCCACAAGAACCTTTTCTTTCAGATACCGGCTTTGTATCTCAGCCTTTCAAGGGCAGAAGCTGGTGCAGCGTGTGCTGGAAGCAGCCAGGCTGAGCTAACTTGGGCAGCCCCTGCTGCAGCTCCAGCCAGGCTGGTCAGTGCCTGTGTGAGTCCTCTGCCTTGGGACTACCTGCTCTGCGGCTGGGGAGGCAGTTTTGGAGAGGGGAGGAAGGGAAGGGAGAGCTCTTCCCTCTCTCTACCCTCCAGTCAGCCCATTTCTGTGCAGGGTTCTCCTCTGATAAGAGGATGGGTTTTTTTGGAGGACATACAGCTGCTGGCATCATTCCAGGGAGTGTAAGACATGACAATGCTTTTGAGATCCATCACAGAGAGCTGTAGGTGGAATCTCTTGGCAAGAGTTTAAAAAAGAAAAAAAGACATTTGTACTAACCTTGCTTCTCTATCCCAGTTTAAAAGAACTTGGATAGAGTTGGCATTTTCTCTTCCATTTTCATAAGGATGAACACTAACCCAGAGGTGGTGATGGTAATGGTTGATGGATTTACCTATGTTGTGTAGTAAGTGTTGTATTATCCTTTTGTTCCATGACTTATGATTAAAAGTAAAACTGCTGACAGTTCTGAGAATGCAGGGGAGGTTTGGCTAACATACATATCAAAATTTTAAAAAATTAACCCGAAATAAAATTACATTCTTTATTAGTGAGAATATTTCTTTCAGACTAGTTTTTCCAAGGCAGATAATAAAATTATGGTATCTAAATTCAAACAACTATATTTAAAATATTTTATTACTTTGTTGGCTGCCTTTTTACTATATATCCCCAGATTTTTGAAACACAGAGGTCATCTTCTTAAAGAATCCCACCATTGCCTTAGTTTGAAAATTAGCTTCTTGAAACATCAGCTATACATATCTTGCATTTAAAAAATTAATATATTAAAGAAACAAGAAATTGATTATTCAATTACTGTGAATCAGGCACCAAATATCCTAGTATGTTAGATGAAGCATCAATAAAAATCTGTTTCATCAGCATTTCTTAGCAGTGAACTAGCTGCTTGGGAACATGCAGATCCCTCTCTCCTCTAAATGTTTTCAGGTATTATGACTGAAGCACAAATATCCTGTGCAGTAAATCTGTGTATAATCATGGAATTTGTTGTGTGTGAAATGCAATTTGCATTTCACTCCTGGGAAGAACGCTATATACATTTGTTTGTGTTATGTTTATCTGAGTGATAAAGAAGCAAGGAACACATTGTAAAATCTACATGCAGAGCAAAAATGTGCGTCTAAACATTAAAACTGTGCTGAGCACTGGCAACAGTCCAGAACCAAAACTGCCATGATTTCTATGTGTCTGCTTGTTTCCTTCTTAAAGATTCTTAAATCTTTGCTTGAGAGCAGGCTCTTCCAGATAGTTCATAGAGAGTGCTGCCAAACACTTCTCGTTTAGAAGCCACACAAAGCAAAACAAGTCTTTTCACTGGGAATTTGTGTGCAGAGTGATTTCTGAACACTTAGCCTGCCTTTTCAGGGGTGTGTATATCAGAAATATTCCTGTTGCAGTTGATGATCATGTCTTACTATGTACTGCATAAGAATGACAATATATTTTTATTTTGAGATGTGGACAATAGAATATAATGAGCTTGTCACCTTTAGCTTTCTGTTGCTCCATTTGGATTTTAAGCGTGCAAGCACCAAGCCATTGCTTGCCGTTGTAAACGTCTACAAAATAATGATTGTGATGGGCAGTAGTGTAATTATTGCACTTTGTTGGCATATTTGTTTAATAATCTGCAATTTGGATTCTCCAGGCCATGTTCTTCATTCTAGATAAGTCTCAGACCTCTGATATTTGGCAAATGTTGACTGTGGTTTGTGTAGTGTATTGAGATTAAGGTCATGACAGTGCTCTTTTTCTACTGGCTTCTGTAGAGTTCCTTGCCATTTACACCTGAATAACTAAGATCAGAGTCAGGTAATTGGCATTTGGAACCTTATTTTTCTTTCTTTCTGTACTAAAATCCATCTAATGGCATTCATCTGCATGATGAATTTTGAGGAAACCAAAGTAAATACTGCTTTGTGGTATGGAGGTCTTTCCTACATTTGAGAAGTTTTATTTTGAAAATAGAATCATGCAAGCTAATTTTAATGCATTTTGCATAACTCTGCTAGTGATCTCTGGTTTGTGTTACTGGTATACTCTCTTCTAGCCTGAGATCTCCCAGATAGTCCTGGGAGATGTTATAAAAGTAGAAGAATCTCTATTCATCTTTCCATGAATCTGTAAAAACTATTGCCACCACCACAGATCTACAAAGATGAAGGAAGCAAAGCAAGTTAAACTCAAGGCAGATTTATGTCCCTCTTCAGCCAAATATTTCAGCATGCATTTGACTACAGACATGGCTTTAATCCATTTTTAGTCAACAAGTCACTTTAGCGCATGACTAAGTCCTGCTGCATTGCCATGAGAGGTGAGTGTGGGTGTGTGTTCTTTGCTGGCTTGGAATCTATTCCAGTGCAACTGCAGGAGTCTGATGGTGTCGTGTGTGTGACGTTTGTGCCCTGGTAGTCAGTTATAAGGCCACAGACTAAGTGTGAATCATCAACATCACCACAGCAACGAATCTCTTAATACTCAAAACCTTTCTCTCTTGCAAGACACCATGTCTTGCTACACAACCTTGGGAGAGTGGTAAGAAGATTTTTATTGGAACAAACTGAGCAGGAGGCTTGTGTGTGTTGAAGTTCAACCACCACCCTTGCTTTGCTTTGCACAGGACATCTCAGTAACTTCTAGTCCTGTAACTGCATTCTGGACACTGCCCCAGCACTCTCAAGCACCTGTGTAAAGCTGGGGTCATCCCCATGCTGATGGATATGCAAGGAGAGGAGCACTGGAGACCCTGCTGCTCCCTGTACTGCTTCTGCCTGCAGTCCAGAAAGGATCAGACTTGGTTTAACTCACAAACAGTTGTGTATCAGCAGAAAGTACATCTAACTGCACCTCGTAGGGCCAGCCATGAAATTGAATTATTTGATATACCAGATTCTCAACTGGTGAGATGCAGTGCCTGAATTAATTACAGCGATGTAAACATGCCAAGGGGAGGGACCCATCCTTCTTCCATTCAGAGAGTTTGCTCACTGAAGCAGACATCTGAAGTGTTGTTTTTTTTTTTTTTATTAGAAGCATAAATTGATTATTTTGAGAGAATGCAAATGTTCAGAATGAACCATGTTTCCCCTATTTTGGGATTTGAATGATTGTACCAGAAACTGAGAGCTGGTATCTCTTCTAGTCTCCAGCAGGATGAGGAATTTTGTAGAATGTATCTGGTGTTGTCCTGTTCTCACAAGCAGGGGTACAAATGTTTCTGTGAGGACTCAAAGAGAAAAGATACTTTTTTAACCTTTACATCTGTTTTTCAACTTGATGGTTTAAAACGATTTAATGACTATGATGAGTCAGATGATTTATGAGACTTTTTGGCTTCAGTACGCTTTTCTTGATATGGATGAAGGCACTTGAAGCTGAACTTGGAGCAAGAGTCAGAAGAGTGGCTACGATGAGGTGACCATCATGGGAGTCCTTTTTTGCCCCCATAGTATTTATTTTGATAATAAAACTCTTGATGGTGGCAGAGAAGAGATTTATGTCTGCTTGTGAGCAGAAAGGCATTGCAGGCATAGCAATGTTGGGTACCCATTTGAAGAGTTGGCCAGTTTCATTTGTTGGGATAGTTTGAGGTTTTTTTCTCTTCCTGAAAAATAGCAGGAGGCAGGGAATACTAAAAACTATACTGAAAAGACAGAATTATAGAACTGTGGAATGGTTTGGGTTGGAATGTATCTTAAAGACCATCTCTTGTTACAACCCTCCTCTTATGGATAGGGACACCTTCCACTAGACCACATTGCCCAAAGCACCGTCCAACCTGGCCTTGAACACTTCCAGGGATTGCACATCCACATCTTCTCTGGTCAACCTGTGCCAGAGCCTCACCACCCTCACAATAAACAGTTTCTTTTTCACTTTAAAGTAATTCCCCCTTGTCCTATTCCTCCATGTCCTTGCCAAAAGTCCTTCTGCAGCTCTTCTGCAGGCCCCATTAAAGTCCCACAGTGACTATTCCCCAGTTGCTGGCTCTTGCATCTGTCTGCCTTATACTGTTCTCCACCTCAAAAAGTTTATTAGGAGGTAGCAGAGACGCTCCTTAAATAAAAATCACAACAAAACAAAACCAGAAGAATTTGTTGTTGAATGTGGAAGAGAGAACACAAATGTCTGACCAACTCATATCTGTCTTTTCTTAATTACGGTCCTTGCCCTGGAGGTTCTTGTGGATCTGACAATGCTCGTTTCCCAAAATTTATATCCATCTCTCATCAGAAGTTAATGTGGTAGAGTAATTCCAGTCCTGCTTCTGTGCTCTGTCTCTGAATTAAATTACTTGAGACAATTTGAGGTGAAGAGGGGAAGTGCTATCCAGAAGTTGAAACCTTCTCTCCATCTTTCAGGAATTAAGAGCTATTTTGTAGGTATTCCTATCAAGAATAAGAAGCTTCCTTCCCAGATGAATATAGTTCAGTTTAATGATTTCTATTTACATCAGTATCTGTTAAACTAAGATTTTGTGGCAGAAGAGTGCCAGCTAGGGCTGAAAGGCCTTTTCATATGCTCTCCCCATCTCTTCCAAATGTGCATTGTTTTTAATATGATACCAACTGTGGAGTTCATGGGCTTAAAGGTGTCATCTGACTTTGGCCTGGCAGTACTTGTATAGTGTGTTAAGCACTTATCAACTCTGAGCTTTAGTTCTGGGAATTCTTAAGGTTTGCTTACTAACTATATTTATAGTTGATATTTTGAATTTTTAAGTGCTACACTAGATGTGTTACACTGTGTGGTTGCTCACTGTGACAAAATATTTGTAAAATTTGTTATCTGTCATACTGATTTTTTATCAGTTAAAAAGAAAAAGAACACT
>JAVTVJ010010703.1:0-265041 GCA_034509425.1 Eopsaltria australis
CGCTGAACATTCTAGCTCATTAGACACAACTTCATATGTAGTAAATGAGTAACTTGCTTTTTATTTTTAATTTGTGTATATCTTTATACAGTCTTTCTGTAAAATTGTCTCAAAAAGGCCCAGGGTGAGACAGTTGTAAGGTAAGGAGAGGTCAAAGAACTTTTCATTTGTATCAAGAGAAAAATTCTAAAGACGTAACAGAAGTATAAGAAATGAAGAAGGATACAAAATCAATGTGCCTCTGAAATGGCTCATCTAATGAAGAGCTTTTATTAAATCAGGATTTAACAAGATAAATTAGAAAGGTACACATAACTGCAAAGCAAAAAGATGTTGTGAAGATACAGTTTCATAAGAAGCTGAGTACTGAACTCAAAAGATGCACAGTACCTGCACTTAGCCTGGATTATTTGTGTTCCTTCATCTTGAAGACTGTTGAACCACTGTCACTTATTTCTGAAAATCACAGAGAAGTGAAGATAAAACTCTTGTTTTCTGGAGGAGAATCAGAGGTTGGAGTTTATTTTCAGTAATTTTATGTTAATGTGCATCACTGGTATTTCTCAATGGGTCATAACCATAGGAAGCAATGCAGTATCTGTCAGCAATGTGTGTGTTTTGTTCTTCAGTGTGTACCAGCGACAGCTACCCCTGTGACCTAATGTGCAGCAGCCATGAGTGCACCTATGGGCAGACTACTCAGATATACTTTCTCAAAGGGTAGAGGGTAGTGATGGCTAGAATATGCAAAAGAAAATGGGATTTCAAGAAATATCTTGAATATTTCAAAATTTGAAATGACCTTTGATTACTTGGACCTTTGATTCTTGAAGCTGCATGTAAGGAATCCTTGCATTGTAAAGTATCCTTGCATTGGTTCTTGCTGTGTAGAAAACATGTAAAAACCACACTTTCGCGATGAAAGAAAATAACATCCTAGAGTTCAGATCTCTGTAAGGAGAAGAGACTTAAGATCTAGTTACTGGGAGAGTTACGAAATGGGCTTCAACTGACAAAAATCCCATCTTTCTGATAATTATATATATTGTGGTAGTTTGAAAGCAAATCAGTGAGAGGCTCAAAGTCAGAACTACAATTTAATAGGAAAAATGTAATAATACAAAAACACTGACAGAGTCAGAATACAACTTGACACCCTGTTGGTCAGGGTGTTGGTAGTAGTCCACTTAAAAAGTGGTTGCAGTCCTCTGGGAGTAATAGATGTGTTTCTGTTGAAGCAGTGATCCTGTGAAAGGTGTAGTTCTCTTCTGAAGGTCTAGTGGTGGTATAGAAGGATCTGGTCTTCCTCTGGGAATCCAGTGGAAAAAGCTGCCTGTGATTCTTCAAATCCTAGTTTATATGCAGATAGGGATACATTGGTTCCTCCCCCTGGGCGGGGCATCTCACAATGGGATGATGGGCCACTAGCTGCAGTCGTTGGGTGTGAGTAAAGTGCTGTATCCGGCCCCAACGACTGGCCCATTAGCAAACCGTTCTGCAGCCATCAGGAGCACTGCCACGCCCAGCCCCAACATCCCACGAAGATGGTGATAGAATACATACCATTGTAACCTAAGACAATATATACCTCAATAGATAAATATTGAGACAGACAGAAGTATGAGTATTCTTAGCTTAACAACTGTGGCACATATTAGACTGTTCTGGTTATTCTAGTATGTCTAACTTTCTACTGCTTCAGGCTTCATCAATCCTTGTGCATACACCATAGAGATTGAAGCTATGAATCCTGCAATAAATTGTAACTTAATTGCATGGGAAACACTATAGAAATTAATTATTAATTATGCAGTATATTTGATATAATATGCCTAATATAAAATATAATTCTATTAATTATACAGTGAGTGAGGCTGTTTTCAGCACCTCCTCCACCTCAATTATCATTGATTTTAAAGAAAGAACTGCCTATGTCTTAAGACAAGCAAGTGTAGAAAGAGAGGAGAAAAGGAGATTACAGTAAAGAAAAAGAGTAAAAAAAGAGTAAAGAAATGAAATAGACATTGGAAAGTAAGTGCCTTGAGCAGAATCAGGTTTGGAAGTGACCAGGTTTAGAGTTTCTCATGAACGTCCTTTCACCATTTTTTCCAGGACTCAGAGATTAAAAAGAAAAAGTTAAAGAAATAAAATTCTACAGAACTTCTCATTTCTGAGCAGTCATATACCCTTACAAAATGAAAAAGAACAGTACTTGTAGTAAAATAAAATTTTAAACATTCTTAAAATGAAAAGAAAATTGGATGGAAAAAAATGATAATTTCGGTGGTAATCATCAGTTTCTTCCATGCAAGACTATCTAGGCTTAACCATGTCTTAAAATAATATTTGCAATAGTTGAAGTAGAAGTAGATTAATTGAATGAAAAAAAGATCAAAACCCAGTGACCTTTCAGGGCTATCACATATGCTAAATGCTGACTATCTGCACAGTTGTTGTCAAGCCACTGTTTGATATCTGCCTTCAGGTCTATTCCAATATGTACTAAATATGAATTTCTGACAGAGTAATGGTCACCTAACAGAATTAATGTTACTTATTCAATTATTTAATAGAGAAAATCTCATTGACATATGAACTGTTCCACCTTCTGTTTAAACTCTGCCATCAGTTTTGTATCAATATTTTCCAGAGATAAATTATTTAAATCCACATTCCTAATATAGAACTAACTATTATAAACTTCTCTGCAGACAAAATTTTAAAGCTCTTGAAGTATCTTTCATAGGCAAAATTTTAATAAATTCCTGGTATAAACATTTTGAAAAAATCTCAGTTAAAGAGGTCATGTTTCAAACATGAGTTACAGGTAGTCTGAAAGAGCAAACAGTAATTTTTCTAAAATGTAACACCAGACTGTACACAGTGTTAAATGAGATCTAATCAAACTTTCCTGTAATTACTTTTCTCTAATTTGTTAGCACAGATTTTAACCTGGCTTAGAGTTCAATGTGATCACAAACCATGGATTTACTTCCTTCCCTAAGGTAACTTTTTAATAACTAGATACCTCAAAACATTAAACAAAATATTAAATATCAGTTTTGTACACATTGCTAGTATTACACCTGACATCAAAGGTTACATTATTGACATTGATTTAAGTGAATTTTATGCTTGAATGAAGGATGTTGTGGTGAATTTTATATTATAGACTCTGTGAAGGACAAGTTATCCCAGTACTTCATTTAGAAGTTGTTATTACAGTATTTATTTCATATAAAAGTAGAACAAATAAGGTGCAGATGCTCTCAACTCAAAGGAAATATGCATAATTTTAAAATAACTAGGTTCAGTGAAACTAGATTATCTCATCAACTCAGATGTAAAAGTACAGTAAAGACAGGTGCAGTGTATATATTTAAGTAAATAAGTAAATCACAGGCGTTAAAAAAGTTTCAAGTCAGAAGAATATTCCCCATCCATCCTTAAAACTTTGTAGCTTCAAACTACAGCCTGATATTGTGGATGAGTGCATACACTCTTCCACTCTGCAGTATAAGAAATTATTAAAACACTGAAAATGTCAGTCCAACTACCAGTGAGGTCTGTGTAGCAAATATTGAAATCAATTAGGCTATTCCTAATATGTACTATGGGTGTAATTGTTGTGAGGTGATGGATCTCTTAGAAGTAATGGGAATATGTGAAGACCTGGTAAAACCACTATTCCTGCTTTGAATACTGAAAGTCCACCTCCACAGAGTAATTCCAATTACAAGAAAATATAAAGAAGCAGTAGTTTTGGTATGCCCTGAGGCATTATTACATTTGGTTTAATGGCTCAGCCATTAAAATCTTTTATCAAAGATCAGCGGAAAAGAGTGCCCATAACTACTTCTACTCTTTCAGAGCTTATGCAGTGCAGCATCATGAATTAATGGATTTTGATAACATGTATTCCATAAAATCTGGACTCTTCATTTCAACCAGGAGTACCAGAAGTGCTATTTCACTATATTATGATAGTATTAATAGGTGTTTGCAACTGGAATTGATAAACACAAGAGTTCTATGACAATGGTTTTGAAATCCAAAATGATTTCCCATGTACACCAGTCAGTGGCTTGTCTAAAGCAATAATACAAGAACATTAATATAACTTTTTTCATGCATTTCAATGACTATGTAGTTGAAAATTTGCTACTTTTCCACATAAAAAAATTCACAACTAAGTGTTAAAATCATTATGGTTGTGACTCTGGTTTTAACATTCAGCAATAATTCCAATTTATAACCATTTTGTTACCGTTTAAACTCCACTGTGTTATCCATAGTGATTATTTTAATTATTCCTAGTATTGAAGACATAATTTTCAGTTATATGTTTAATTTCTCTCAAAACTGTAGCACTCAAAAGCTATGTTCCTGCTGGTGTGCTGTAGATGAGTTTGTCTTATATTTTGTGATCACAAAGCAGTGAGTTCCACATGCTATATTCTTCTCATGCATATAAGTATTTGAAACATTAAGGACTTTGTTATCTCTTTTTTTGGAGAGTGTTGTGATTTAACCCTGGTAGGCAGCTAATCAACACACAGTTCTAGTTCATCCCCCACTATGGACAAAGAGGAGAATAACAAGGGTGAACGTGAAACACCCTATATGTAAAGCCATTTTAAGAGGTAAAGCTAAAGGTGCATATGACAACTAAGCAAAGTAAGGAATTCAATCACTACTCCCCATCAGCTGTCAAGTGTTTATCCATCTCCAGGAAAAGCAGAGCTTCATCATATGTAACAGGTACTCCTGAAGCCACATGTAACAAATTCCAAACGTCCTCTACTTCCTCCTTCTTCCCCACTAGTTTTTACTACTGACTATGACATCATTCATTTAAGAGACGGACTTGACAGTCCTTTTGGCTTTCCAACTTAGAATATTGTGCATGTGTGTGTGATTAAATGCAAATGATAACTCAGATATGGTGTAGATTTGGTTTTAACTGAACTGGGTCCACTGCGGTCACAAATGAGTGTTTTAGGTCTCAAAACATCATCATGAATGGTATTAGCAGGTTTCATATAAATTTGTGAAAGCGTGAGCTACACCTTGTGTTCAGCTACAAGGTCCCCTCAATTGTTTACTACATTAATGAAGCATATAAAGAAAAAATCAGATTAGAATAAATTTTAAATTATTATTTTAGAGACTGGGGATGCAAAATGAAGTTCCAGAAGTTCCTGGTGTGGACAGTGTTCCTGATCTTGACATTATAGGGTGTCCTAAAGAGGAAACAGGGGCGTTGAACAATGACAATGTTGCGCAAGAACTGTTAAGCAATAACTAAAATATTAGTGTATCGTTGACAATGTTTATATCCAGAACACAGTGCCATGCATGTTACTATGAGGAAGACCACCACAGCCAAAACCCCTGATGCACCTCCATGACAAAAACATATTTGATACCCAAGCTGACTGCCTTGCATTAAGTAGATATTTTCAAGTAAAAAGAACAGGAAAAAGAATAGGTAACCAAAGATCACCTTTTAATTTTACTCATTTTCATCACGATGTAAAATGGACATCACGTTTATGATGCTAGCTAAACAGGATTATTGCAAGTACACCACCATGTTTACATATATTTTCCAGAACAGGTCAGTTATCATCTGCATTTGTAATGCATCTGCAATAATTGATAGCTCTTGACCTGTAGAGCAAGTGAAGCACAGCTGAGGAATTTTGCCTTTGGCTACTTCCTAGACATGGCATCTTCACAGGATGTCTGAGGTAGCCATCCTATAACCCCAAATACAAATACAAAGGTAAGTAAAGAATGTTTTAACAGGCAGATTCAGTGGTGAAAAATTTCACTTCTGATTTTTTTTCCTGTTTTTAATGTGAATCCCAGTTTTATATAGATCTATGGTTATTTCTCCCATGTTTGCACAACTACGGTATCTGAATTACCCATCCTGATACAAGGGCAGATTAATAGCTTCTCATGTACTACTAAAATGACAGGTTAACAACTACTTGTGTAGTCAACATGAATTCTGCACCAGGCCCGGCAAAACAACACAGAAGTGGAAAATTTTCTGGATATTAAGCTCAATTCTTCACTGCATCAACCTCAATTTTCTATGCTTCACTGACAAAATAGGGTCTTCCAGCTGGTAGCATAATGAGCTGGACTAGACTAATTTCACATCAAAATCGACAGTAAAATAAGATTTGAATTCTAAAGGTGCAAAGCGGGATTCTATATTTTTCTTTCTTTCTTTCTTTCTTTCTTTCTTTCTTGATATTTCATGCTATTGAAGGGTTCACACATCAGATAACATAGATGGAAAGAAAAAGTGTTAAATTCATTAGAACAGAGGCAAAGCTTGACCTATGTCTACCAAAATCCTGATTTTTTTTTTTCAATTGTGTTGTCCCCTTGAGACACCATATTAAACTAAAGATGCTCCTGCCAAATTTGAACAGACAGTCAATATACATATAATATGGTAAAATCATAGATGGACACTGTCTTTTGAAACAGTTACTGCTAAATATAAAACACTCCAAGAAACGAACAGCTTTTTTTCTCCCTCCCACACCTTATGCTATTGCAACCTCTCTCAAATTTATTCTGTAAAATAAAAAAAAGAGGTCAGGTGCTGAATGCTTTGCTTTTAAAACTATTGTCAGATGCACCATTTAAATCTGTACAATATCAAGAAGGGGAATTGCAAAATGCAATCTTCATTGCACATTATTACAGAACAAATTACAATGATAACTGATTCACACGAGTTATAAAGTTAACCTTTCTTTTTAAATGTTTGACTCCACTGATGTTGTTTTTCATTAATAATTTTTGCTGAATAACTCAGATCTAAAGGGATTGCTAAAAGCATAAGACAGTTAAGTTTTGATCAGTAAAAGAAACTTGTTTTATCTCCTTCCCTTGAATTGCACAGAATCTATTACCCTGGCAAATGAAGAGTTGTATCATGGCCCTTAGTGCAATGTTTTAGTTGACATGGTGGTGTTCAAAGGTTGGATTCAATGATCTCAGAGGTCTTTACCAACCTTGATTCTATGATGTTGTGCTGTTACAGGATGCATTGCACCCTTTACTTATTCTATTAAAGTATCATAAGGATACTTAGCAAAGTCTTTGAACCTTTGGAGCTGCATAAATTAAGTATGATAAAAATGAAACAAAACAAAACAAAAGTATTATTTGAAGAGGAAATTTTTTATTTTTGTCTTCAGTTATAACTATTTGGTCAGTTTGAAAAGCATCCAGTTATAAACCTTATGCAAAGCACTGAAGATTTAGTTATTTTGGTATTTATTTTGTGACATTTTTAAGAGAATAATAGAAAAAATAGGAAACTAGCACCGCCTGAAATCTGATCTATGACTGAACAAAGTAATAATTAAAATATTAGTGCAATGACAAAAATGTATTTGCTAATGAGTTACAATTTCAATGAGAACAACCACATCATAGATATGTTTGTCCTTGTTCATTCTTATTAAACAAATTAATTCAGGTCAAATACATTTAAAAACTGCCCCAGATTCAAAAATGTTGAGGGTTCTTCTTATTTTGGAAAAACATGATGCAGCTTCAGAAATATTTTTGTTGTGTTCTTCTGAGAAAAAAAATTAAGCCCTGAGCATAGCTTCAGTTTTCCCCTGAAAATACATAAGGTTTGCTATAGGTCAGTGCCTGCTTCTTTATATAGTTAATGATAGCAGAGCAGCAGTAATTTGCAAAACATTCTGATTTCATGCTACATCTGTTATTGGTTGAGCCTTCAATTAATCTGTTCTTCTTGCAAGTCAGACTACTTCCACTGTTTCTCAGTTAGAGACTTAAGTAATCACAATGCGGCTTTCTTAAAAGAAAGATATGAAGGGCCAGATTCCCAGCTATTACATATTGTCAAAGCTCTGTTATTACCTGTCGTGATCTACCAAACTGTACTGACAAAGGTCCTTGTCAATAGCTATACTTAGTATTCTGTTTCAGTGAGTTATACCTTAATTTTCACATAAAGTTTGTCAAGGAAAAAAAAAAATTATGAAGTCACATTTCCTTTATTAGAAAGTGTGACTTTGAGTTTAGTGTGTTGATCACTACTGACATTCAAATACCCACACAGCTATTCTGTCAGCCCCTTTCCTGAGGATGAAGGGAAAACTGAAGGAAAGGAAAAGGACTTGTGAAGCAAGATAAAGGAAATTGAACGGGTAAAACAAGAGATGAAAGGTTTTATTCCCTGCTTCCTATCATTTCCATACTAGGTTCTCACCCTACTTTCCCTGTGGCAGGCCCAACAGACAGTGTGCATGATACAGAGTATTCCCATCCTCTCACCACCTGGATAAATATGTTGAGTCAAGGTATAGGAGGCAATGGCAACAAACTCCTTCCTGGTGCAGCAGACACATCTCTGTGACTGCCCATCCTTCCCAGGCGCCTTGGCATAACAGATATGAGGTTCTGCAAGCGGAGGCAGACAATGATGAATACAATCATTTATTGAGCTTGGAAGTGTCTCCAAGATTATCAGCCTATGCCCTGCATCAAAACTCCTTTCATAAAGCAAAAGTTCTGTCACTCTCATAGGAGACTGTCTCCTGAGGGGAACAGGCCAAATATGAAGCCACTTCTTAGTGAAGTCTGCTGGCTGCCCAGGGCTTCTTGTATTGGAGAAGTAAAGAGAAAGCTTCCTACCTAGGTGCAGCCCTCAGATCACTGTCCATTATTTCAGGCAGGCAGCAATGAAGTTTCAAGAAACCTGAGGACAATCGAGAGAAGCTTTGAGATGACTGGCTAAGGGACCAGGAGCACAGCAGTGTTCTCCTCCATCCTTCCAGTTGCAGGAAATGATGAGAGAAAGATGAGAAAGAGCCAGCAGTTAAACACTTGGCTCAGAGTCTGGTGTCAATGACAGAATTTGAGGGGGGATGTTGACCATGGGTCAGTTTACACAACACCAGGCCAGATGGTGACAGATGTCTCAAAGTGGGATAACAATCTTTGCACAGGTGTTAGAAGAGCTCATTGAAAGAGTTTTGAACTAGATTTGAAGGGGAAATGGAATAAAACAAGTCTGTCTTGAGATAAGCCTGGGGGCAGCACAATAATGTTTGAGGGACATGTGCTGGTGAAGACCTTTGCTCTGGTGTTTCAGTGGGGATAGGGGAGGGAAGTCCATAATGTAGCAGAGAGACAAGGGTTATTGATATGTTAGACATCACAGAAGAGCCTGAATACGGACACGTAGGTATTGGGCCTTCTCCCCCCTAGATGATATCAGTATCAATAGCTGAAGTGAAGTGCATCTGCACCAATTTTTAAGATCTTACAACTAAATTCATTATACCTGTAAGTGCTTATTCTCCTTCCATCTACTATAAGGACACAGAATTCTACTCGTTAAGGTTTAGATTTAAATCTTTAAAAAATTAAATTTGTGCAGCTGAATTGTAATACACATCTCTCCTTGTAAGTCACTTTTCTTTCTTTTCCCTATGTCTTAATATGTCAGAAATATAAAATTCTGATAATCTAGATTTCACACTGGTAGATAAATAGCTGTTTCTAGATGCCTTATTTATTTAAACGTCTCCAGCACCAGTTTAAGATCTAACATTTTTATCTAAATCTGTGGCAATTTTTATTTCCCAATTAAGTAACTATGAGAATTAATAGGTACTCCAGAAGAGCACCTGGAATGTATTTTTCAAGCTCTGTACAGCACTTGTGGCATAGAGAAGGATCAAGAGAGCCTTCCTCTACTACATGAGAAGATTCCAAGGATGCTGTTACACAATTGATAGAAATATCTTTAGATATTTTATTTCTCTCATCTGAACGTCAATCCTTATAGTAGGGCTGCATTTATGGCAACAACCTACAATTTATCAACACATATCATACAGGAGCTTTTTTTCCATTATACTAAGTGGAGAATTACTTCTGCTGTCTGGATATATTTATTTTTCTCCAGCAATAATAAAAAAAAAAAATATATCAAACAGTTACCAGAACATGGCCCCATTGCTGAAGTCTGAAAGGCAGTAACAGGCTTTTGTTCCCTGGTGCTGGCAAGGACAGGTGATAGTAATAGGGGACAAGTTGTTTGACTTTGGTCTAGTATCCCAGAGTACAGTCTGCTGTCTGTTTTTAGTGACCTGTTTCTTAAGCATCCTATGTGGAAGTCAGCAAAGAGAGATTAACTGTGCTGCTAAGGTCATTTAAAATGAGTTGTTAGGGTAATTATAAAGAGGGAGTGTTATGCACAAGCGAGAGAAAGAAGTTTGTGTTGGTGTAGTGGTTCAGCGGGAGGGGGAATATGACATGTGATTATCCAAAGGCTGCTTATCATAATATGCAAATACGAACTTCAAATGTGTGAGTTGTTCTCCAGAAATAACAGGAAAAGTGAGTTTTTTTCCTTACTAGCTTTGCTGAATTGAGGTCTTAATTACCATGCAATTGCTACAAGAGTATATATAAAGTATGCATAGCAAAGCATTTTTTCTCTGACTTTTAACTTAAGAATAGTACAATGACTTAAATATTTTAAATGCAATTGAAATACAGAGGCTTAAATATGATAACGCAGTAACTTCTTGCAGTTAACAAAACCTCTGGAGAATCTTGGAAAATACAGCCTTTAATATTGAATTGCAAATGTATGTGTATTAAGAAGCCAGAACTTATAATTTTATATCCATTTAGTACATGGTTAATCAACAATACCTAACTTAGTGCTTTGTAATTTTATTCCCCTTAGGTTGTAGTTGTGCCACTACTGTCCAATTTAAAGACTGCTAGTCACTATCATTACAGTGAATCACAGTTACCTAGGAGATAACCCAATAAAACAATCTTCTTGATGAAGCTTCTCCAGTCAAGCAAAGTACACTATAATAATACCCTACATTTATATGGCCCTTTTCATCCCAAAGCATTTCACAAATTACATACAGAGAATATCACAAAACTGCAGCAGCTTCTAAGTAGTGAAGGGCATAAAACAACCAGCATACAGGATGCTCTCTGAAACTAATGCAGAGGAGGAAATTTAGGTGACACTTTTCCTGTTAAATTGTTCCTACATTTCCTGTATCTGCACATGCAACAAAATAAGCCCTCTGTTTAATGTATTTTCTATGGTGTACATGGAGGCAAAAATAGAATGGGAGACAATCTGAAGGGAAATAACACAATAAATGGGCCAATCTTGCTTATTGAACCTGGGCCTTATAGCAGATATAACCTCATGTTTAGAGCAACAAGGTATGTCATTCCACTGAGTTGCAAGCATGACTAAACGGATATCATATAAAATTCACCTTCACAAAAGACAAAAAAATTATCTTCCTTACATGTAAAGTCACTCAAAATGTATTTGATGGCAGTGATCACAAGTATTAAAAAGTAAAATTTGAGTATCTGCAACTTCATCCTGTGTACAAAGCACAAATACATCTCTGGGCGTTAAGGCTTTCTTTCTTTTCTTTATTTTGGTGTTGGGGCAAGTGATACATTTTCTCCATATTGCATGTTATATACATGACCTGATCTTTATTAGGGATATGGATGTTACTAACAGTTTTTAAAATCTAGATTTTCTAAAAAGCAATTTTTACCCTTGAGAAGAACATCAAGAAGGATTAGATTTACAAATGGTTATCCTTAAATTTTCAAAGTTCTTTTTTATATTTACCAACACTGTTATTTTACTGGTTTTAGAGAAACCTTACTTTCCCCAGAAAATACATATGTACAGTTTTGAGCAAACTGCTGAATGCTTTCAAAAGTACACAGTCTGTTTCAGACTGCAACAGCCTTGGAGAAGTTGACATTTGTTTCACAGCTTTTTAAAAATATAGCCTGATTACCTGCAAATAAGATGCAAGATACAAAGGAGTTGAAACTAGATCTAATGAAACCTAACATCTAAGCAGGAGAGACTTTTTGCCACATACAGCATACCTATGTTCATATTAATCTGACATAGGAAAGCCCTATCCCCCTCTCAGATATCAATAAGTGACACAGGTTGATCATTCCACCTGATTTGTCAGAACCTTACAAATGAGATACAAAATTACTAATTCAGCACACTGATTGAAATCATTGAGTCATTGATACAAAGTAAATTAATCATAATTTGTCCTGACTCTGAATAAACATGAAATGACAATATTTTATGTATGAAGCACAAATTTTACTTAGATTAGGTATATTCTGTTTAAATATTTACTTCTCTTATTTTCCATCTTAATTCTTCCAAAACAGCACAAAAAGTTATCAATTCAGTCAAATGCTGTGACTGCAATGCTGTAAATAAGTAAGTGTGAGACTTTGTGCAATAAAATCATGAGTGATATAGTAGCGCACAAGGGACAAGGTATTGGTGGTGATCTAAAAAGGCAAAAAGTAGACAGAAATCAATTTCACTTGGATTTATTCATAAAGGGGGACTTAAATATTGTAATCTGGAAGTTATCAATTTTGAAAATTAGGATTCAAAATAGAATTAAAAGTATGTACCTGGAATATTATAATAAAAAGAAAATTCTTAAATTGACTGAACTGAAACTCAGAGCAGTGATGATACAACATAATTTTACTCTGAGGTGATTCTGAAGGAACACTTCCCTGCAAACTGCCCTGAGAACTTATAAAAGTAAGCAGAATAAAGATAATTTTATTAGATTCTGGTTTCAAATTTTTGTTACATATAATGTTGCAATAGACACCTTTTATTGAATTATGAGTTTAAAGGAGGGTAGTGATAAACTTATAATGGCAGATAGCCTCTAAGTTTTAATAAGTGTTCTTATAAAGATACAGCATACGAATTTATCATAAGTACTAGTTACAAACTCTGGGAGAAGAAAGGGTTGCTTCCTGAATCTGATAGTTTTCTATGATGTGTAGTTAATAAGCTATATAAAATTTTGATTTATATTTTGATTAATCTCTTTTTTAAATATAGTTACTCTTGTGCATTTTTTATATTCTAAAAGAACTAGCTGAAGACATATGCCACAGTATAAAATTTAACATTGAAGGTATTCTTGATAGTTTGTCCTTGAACACGAAAACAACAAAGGTTGAATTCATCATCTTGTTAAGGCTGAAGCAGCCTGTACTGTTTGATCTCTCGTGTTAATGATTTTGTGTTTTGTGGACAGTATGAGTTCCCAGAAGCAGGGGATCCAACAAGATGTTTTGGGTCAATGTGGTGTCCTTCCTCATCTCTGAAAACCTGAGCCTTCTGACCTGAAACTTAGCAGGACCTGAAGCGAGTCCATCTTTTACATACCTTGGCACATTTGTACCTTCTCATATCTGGCAGATGCTCGGAAGGGGAGAAGAGTTGGTGTTTCTCTTATATCACCTTGATTATATCCCTTAAAATGACACAAAAATATTTCCTCTCTCTTTTTTGCTTTATCTGTTTTGAGAGACCACTGGTCAAGACCAGTATTTATCAGTTAACTTGTGAGCAACATGATTCATCCTTTGGTTTCAAGAACTTGGTATGCACACCTGCCTTCTGCAAACTGTTGGTTTGAGTGTAATTTGAGCATCCTATAATGTAATAAATAACGCTATATTTAAGATGAAGCCATATTTTATAACTGTAAAAACAAATATATACTTAGATGCTTCAACATAACTAATCAAAAAAAGATTAATCTCTTTTTAAAAAAAAATGTTTTCTACTTTGACATCTGATACCACAGTACTTGCATAAAATTTTAATTTGCCAGAAGGTTCAGCATGTAAAATATGGAAATATGGACTATTAATGGTATTTTTAAAATAAAGAGACCTCTACCCTTTCTTTTAAAAATAGTTCAAATACACTTACTCATTAAAACTTTAGCTAGTAGAATTTTTTTTTATAAACCACACAGTATTAATCACCTGTGAATGTGACAAAGGGAATGTTTGTTTCTCATTTGACAAGAGTGCGAGCAACTACATTTAATTTAAATTATTTTCAGGTTATTATAGGAAAGTGAACTATGTCCTGCTCTTGATTTTCACTTCTGGGGCCCACCTGTAAGCTTCTGTATTTCTAAGTGAAAATAATGCATCAGTGTTAAATTTATCTGCTTTTATTACTTTTCCTTCCAGCTTAACTATCTTAGTTGAAATCACATCCATAGTTAATTACTGGCATGAACTCATTTGTAGCCTCAAATGCCTTCTGAAAATGGAAAATCTGAATTTTTTGAGGGCCTTTCAATGCAACATAATGTATTTACTTTGTCTAATAAAATCTCCTTTCAAATTTTCAGATATTGCTGCAGTAGACCTAGCCCCTGTTCTAAACTGTCTGCTCAGTTTCTGGCCGCAGCATGATGAGGTGAAGATCAATAACAACAATTTTTGAGACAATACAAGGATAAGGGTCAGAAAGATGGAGAGCAAATCCAGTTAGTAAGTATAATTTTAGCAATAACAATAACTATCAGTTACCTGTTGAAAGAAAAAAGATGCAATATAGCACCTTCAGAGCAGTATTTTGAAGAGAATAAGAAATTAGATGAAGAGAGACACTTGAAGCACAGAAGGCACATCAGCCATATCTCTAAGGTGGATCATCCTAGATCTTTTCTTCATAGTGAGCTATTCAAATTAAATAAATTCCCATTAATATGTCACAGAAAACTTGTATTTTAAATAATAAATCTTGAAATGACCAAGAAGGACAGCACAGAAATAGAACTAAAAAAAAAAAAAAAACCCAAACAAAAAAACTCACAAAAAGCAGCAACAACAACAACAACAAAAGGAGAAAAAGGGCTTGAAAGCAGCGCATATCCTGCCTGTTGTGTTTTTGAATCTCTAATTTCAGTTTCTTTCAGTCAGCTCAGTGACTAACTGGGGGCTTACTGTGCAATTCTTGTTCTTAGGAGGATTTCCTCCATTTCTTCTGATCCTTTACTTTCTGTTTCCTGATCTTATCAGCATTATTTTGAGCTGACGTCTTGCATTTTCTTACAGGGGCTCCTCATTGTTGCTGCCATATTGTGCAATCTGTGGTGCCAGGAGAGAAGCAGTCTCCTTTCTTCCAGAAAATCCACATTACCCACTTACTCTCAAAGAAGAATACAATTATACAGAGAACATGCATGTAAATCATTTACCATCTGTCAAATCGTTTAAGGGAAGCTTTCATGAAATAGAAAAAAAATATTTTTCTCCAGATTTAAAAACTAGCAGCGGCAAAAGAGTTTTCTGTTTCATGTTATGGGGTTTTTTATTATGCATACATAAAAAATTAAACACTTTTCTGAAACAGCTATCCCACTCAGTTGAGACATGTTAGATGTTAATTTGCCTTTATGTATATACAAGATGCATTTTTTACCAACCGTGTACTTTTCTCCAACTTCTTATATGAAAAACGTTTACATAAATCCTTTAAAATACTGGCAAGATATCAACCTTACAAGGTCGTTCCCAAGTTGCATAATTAGAATACAAATTGGTTTGCAAGTACTGTTCAGCATTTTGACACAGAGCTAAGAAAATAATGCCAAAGGGTGCTCTTTATTTCCGCAGTGTTTCAAGACCCAATAAAATTAGTAACAATTATAAATAAACCAGTCTTATTGTTGCCTAAGGCAAGAGGAGATGGGTGAAAGCCATCATAATTACCCTTAAAGCAAATGGACTCCTGATTGAATGACACTATTGACAAAGAAGACCAAACAAACTTCCTAAATGTAGAAATTAATCATGTTCATGATAGCCTACGTAAAAATTGGTACAGTCTTATAGCAAGTTCCAGTACAGTTATGAATTCACATTCCTTAGAAGCAGAAAGAAATATGTTGAAAAAAACTAGGGCAGTTTGCATGGATATGATTTTTTATTTGCTTGTGTGTTCGTTGTCTGTATGATTATGTTGGCAGAGCTGCAGTTCTGAAGTTCTGACAAAAAAGAACGTGGCTTGGTTGTCATTTCAGATTCTCTGCAAATTATCACATGGAATCATTTGCCAGAGAACCTGCCAAGGCACAGAATTTAATTATTATAGCAATGAATTTGTGCATCTCAAACAAGTGAGGTGGGGAATTTTCTATGAGAGTGAAGATACTGTGGGATGGTGAAACTCATCAATAATATCGTGATATTAGACACATTTTAAATGACTTCACACCTAAACATCTATTTTCTTATAAGAAAAATAAACATGGAAGTTTCTTCAAATCTTTTATCACTTGGAAAGTATTCCAACAAATAGAAACAATTTCACATTTTATTTAGTTATTTATTCTTATATTCTAATGTTGTAACTAATTAGGTAATTAATCTAAAATATTTTTCTGTCCATATATTAATTGATAGCTCCCATTTTTATAGGAAAATGGAAATATTTGGTATACTTGATAAACTTTCTAGAATTAATTACAGCACTGTGTTATCCCTTATTTTTAGCTATATGGAGTTTCACCACATAACTCTGATACAGAAACTTCTGGTTACTAGGAGATACACATAGGGAAATTTTAGAGTAGTTCTGACTGGGCTTTGTCCTGTTAGCAGAAATGATTGACTGTGCTCGCAGCCATTCATTCCCACTGGCCTATTCCTTCCATCTCCCTTCCTTTTAAAAATTCAGTCTCTACTACTCACATCTCAGAACTGAAGCAGGAGCATCTCTTTGGTAGATAGTGCCACTGTGTGAATATAGCTAAGAGAAGAATTTACATCAGGGTCCCAAGTCTCCTCCCTTTGGGTTTGGGTAAAAATGCACAAAAACCTGACCTGATACTGGCATGAAGGTTTGTTCCATAGAGGTATTGAAAAAATCTTTCCAGGAGCTCTCTCCCTTTACTTGACATGTCTTACCCTGCCTTTGCTTGTCTATGGCACTGCTAAAGCATCATCCATGGGCTGACATCCCCCCCATCACCAGGTGCTGACTTGGCCTGTCCTCATTTCCATGACCCTGCCAGGCCATCCTGGGTAAAGGGACCATGAGTCCCCTCTCCGGGTCTGATCCTGACCACAATCCACTGGCCTACATCCCAGCCTGGGCCTCAGCTGGTCCACATCCCAGGGAGGTGATTTATGCCTGGAAGCTGTGCCAGTGTTCCTCAGCTGTCCTGCACCTGGCTGCCAAGTCCTGTCCTGAGAGACCCTGACTGCTTTATTGTTCCTTGCCCATCAAGAAAAGCACACAGTCTGTCTTGCGCTACTTCACAAACCTCTGCAATCCAAAGCTATCCTTCTGAAAAGCACAGTGCAGCTGAAATAATGAAAAGAAAAATACCAGTAAATAGATTTTCGAGGTAGTTTTACAAAGGATCACATGAATACAGTTATGAGTCAGGGTTACTAATGCTGCCAGATGACTGTGTTGTGCTTAATGAGGAAGGACTGAGAAAACAACTTGAATTTGTTAGCTGAAACCCTTTGATTTGTCTGACAGAGTTTAAAATATGGATGTAACTACTACTAGTAGTTTAGGTGTCAAGCTAAAAAAATCCACAAAAATATCTAATTTTCCTCATTGATGACGTTAAAGATTTGATTAGCAAAGAAATTATGCAGATACATTGTAGATCAACAGTATTTTTCAAAAGCAGGTGGCTTTTGTATACTGATTTGATTGATTAATAACACTGTACAGTGAGAAAATGATCCACTTAAAATTATTTAGAACAGTGAACAGGGATAACTCAATAACTATTTATTTAAAATAAATAGATTTATTTATCACCTGGTGGGGATTTTTCAGTTGTGTTCTGGCTACCTGCACTGCTGTTAATTAAAAAGATTGGACAGAAATAAAAATCACTTCTCCATGGATCCCAACAATGCTTTGTTGATCCTTTCCAACTGGTCTTCTTGGTGGTGAAGGTCCCTCCAAAAGCCTGGAATCCGATGAGTTAATTAATATATGCTCAGGCCAGGTAGGAAAATCCAGGTACATCCTGGGGAAGGGGAGGGCGGGGGGAGTTTGCCATTATGTCTTGCAACAGACTCCAGGTTTGTTGCATCACATGCTGTCCTGAGGTGCAGGTTTCAGGAATGACTCTGGCAGGCACTTCAGGGGGTCTTTGATGGGTTAAGGCACTCTCTCAGCTGCCTCCCATGTGAATGTCCCTTGGATGTGGCCTTCCCAGGGTTGTGGGTTCTGTAGCCAGTTTGTGTAAGGGAGGATGGGTTCACTGCTCCTGAGCAGAGGTTAAAACACACCAAAACTTCCTCCCCCCACCTCAGCTGGGGGGGAAATCTATGCCAACCTGCTCCCAGCAAATGGGTCTGTGGGCTACGACCTCCCCCACCCCAAAGCAAGCTAGAGAGATTCTTAGCACGGGTTTGGCTTACATTTGTTTGCTTGTTTGTTTCAGGTAATTGAAGAATGGCTTCTCCTTTTATCTAATCCCAGCAATTTGACTTTCAGTCCAAAGTCCCAGCTAGGTGTCTTCAGCTTTGTCTTTCGTCATAGCTTCTTTATGCAGTTTTTGTTATAATGAGCAGAACTTTATATCAATGTTTGAGACACAAACTATTTCAGTCTCTGACAATGTTTAGCACTAAAAACCTAAAAGTAAATTAACTAGATAAAGGCAGTCAGGCCCTCACTCCCATCCCTGATTTTTAAATCTTTCCTCAGACTTTCAAAACATTTGGGATTTAAAACAAAAACCAAAAGATCACTTTTGTCTATACAACTGAGAAATCTTAAGACAGTGTTGGCTAATACTACTCTTGAATCTATAATAGGAAATAGGTAAGCAGAATAAGTGCAGAGAGTTTACCTATGTACTATGGTGTAGGTATTGTTAGATTTCAAATTCTGAATATAATTTTTTTTATTTTCTGTTTAAAAATGTATGTTGAAAAACTGAGAGGAGCTGAGAAGGACAAAATGGTTTGTGCAACAGATGAAACTTCTTAAAGTGAAGATTTTCTTCTCTTAGAATCTTTGTAGATCATATGAAATAAACATAAGAACCAACCTCTGGCAGAAGTTATCTTTTCTTCTCTGAAAGGGGAGAAAATATTCTGACTTAAGTATTTTTCCCTAGTTAAAAAGAGATATTTGAATTAGTGAGTGGTTATAAATCGTTTCTACAAAATTCAAGCCTTTATATTTTCCTGAATTAATTTTGAACAATTTTTAACAAATGGTTACTTTCTAAAGAGGTCATTGAGAACACCTTTTACCTTCCATGGAAATAAAAACTGACTTGACGTAGTCCTGAGCATCCTGCTTTACGTGGTCTTGCTCTAAGCAGGGGGACTGTTCCTCTTTGAGAACGTTTTCCAGCCCATGTAGCAATTCTGTGGTTCTGTAGTTTTTATCATGCATTATTCTTTATGGTACAAACACCCACTTTAAAGTGAAAACCTTAACTTGAACCATCATGGAAAAATACCCAAGCAATGAAAACCCAGATACAAAACCATGTGACTGAGATGAAAAACTGGGTTAAGAGAGTGATGAAGGGAGCTTTATTCAAGAAACAGTATAATATCAGGAAGGGACTTCTTTTCAAACATGCCTCTCCATATAATTCTTTCCATGTCATAACATAGTATTTAGGGTCAAATGTTAACAATGCTAAGCAGTTTATGCCAAGTTAGCCAGATAACCAAAACGTCGGTATAAAATTACTGAGCAACAACTCACAGATATGCAGTGTTGAATAAAGGAAGTGAGCTACTGCCTGTAAATCAATTTTATGTTATTTTAAAATAAATGCCATCTCAACTAAACACTTTGATATTAGAAATTATTATACAAGACTAGTTCAGTGTCAAAAATTCAAGTCCTTTATCCCTCTCAAAAATTAATTATTAAATTGTCATCTCCAAAAAACAACATGAAATTAATGAAAGAATTAATTTTTAAAAAAGTAATCAATAGGCTAAATTTAATTTAATCAACACTTTTTGCTTTGATTAGTAGTTTTTTAGAATATAATAATAAATAATACAACACAAAGCTGTCAGAAAGCTCTGACGTAGGTAGTAACATAAATTTAAATCTTGCTTATTAAATCTTCACAAATACAAATAATATAACACTTATAAAAGGCAACATAATTATTGTGGTATGATTCAGAAATAATCTCAGGAAGAATTCAGAAATAATCTCTCTTATTAATTATATGTACTCATAAATCATCAAGTTTAAGAATTTTTTCCTAAAAATTATAATCACTATGAAAACCACAAGGCAGAGTGAGCGACAATACTGCTTGAGGTTTGCTCAAATATCTGTGATCTTCCCAGACTTCCTGCACATGTTTTGTAGTTTTCAAATATTTAATCTTCATACACATCTTATTAAAGAATGTGACAAGAACACTTTCTGAGGAAAAAAGAAACTTTTAAGTGGCTTTCTATGTGCTCTTTCAGCTAATCCTTCACAATTAAGCAAAAGTGGGAGAATATATTTCTGCATCCTTAACTTGCTGATAAGAGTTGCTCCTCCCAAATGCTTCATTTGAATTTGTCTTCATGCTGACCCACGTTTATGGAGGAGTTCTCTTTTCTAAGCCACTTCATGTCTTAATTTCAAGACTACTTTATCTTTTGATTATTGAAACAACAACATAATATGAAAAAAGGCTAACCAAAATAAGTCATGCCAAAACAGAAACAATAGGCTATTAGTCACTGCCAAGGACAGTTTTATTTAATTTCCCTCTGACATCCCTTAGCAAATGCATCCATAATTAAAATATCTACAGCAGTAAAAATGCTTACTGTGAAGATGCTGATGGTAGATTTGGAATTAGATCTAATGTGGCTTCATGCCCAGAATGAAGCAAGTCACGGTATTTCGGTTATGTGCTTAAATCATAAAGAGAAATGTATACACGTGTCAGTTCAATCTCCTTTTGTCTAGTGTCCATTTCTGTTGTCACCATTCATATCCTGATGCACTGGATAACTAACTATTCCAATTTCTGAGCTAACATTTTTTGAAGTGGTATAGCCTTATTTCATCCCTTGTCTTATGCAATCAATGTACACCTACTACTCAATTACAGTATAATCTCTACATGGTCAAAGAGAAGGTCATGTCATTTTTCTTTTCCTCCCTCCAATAATTAATAACTTTTTAAAATGTTCCAGTGCTGGTCATTCTACCTACTGAGTGCTCATATTTCTCCCATGGAAAATATATCTCCCTCTCATATATCTTACTGTAAATTCTTCCTACCTATTTAAAGCCTTTCTGAGTAGGCAGTACCATAAAGGTAGCCAATATGGCAATATCTGTTATTCTTGCACAGACAGTGATAACTACATGGTCAAGAAATATACCATGCCTAGTCATGAACTATTAATCAGAAGATTCCTAGTGAGTTACTACTTCAAAATCATCAGTTATGCAAGTAGGATACAGTCAAAGGGAAATTTTGAAGGTCATCTAGTCAGATTCCTTGCTCAAGCAGAGCGACTTCACAGTTACAGAAGGTTGCTTTTGGTCTTGTCCACTTGAGTCTTAAATATCTTCATAGATGGAGATTCTTCAGACTCTCTGGTTGCTTCTTCCCCTGTTTGATAACACACATGGTGGAAAAAAAATAAGTCTGATACAGACTTTCCCTGTTTCGACTTGAGTTTGCTGTTTTGCACTCTTCCTCAGTATGATCTGGATCCAACTTCTCTATGCTCTCTCTTCAATAAACTGTAGACAACAATAACTGTTTCCCTATGAGCCTTCTCTTCTTCAGGATAAACACATCCATTTTCCTCAGCCTCCCCTCATATTATTGTTGCTTCAAAACCTGATTGTCTTGGTAGTCCCACACTGGATGTTCTCCAGTTCTTTGATGGGAACCGAGATCTGGACACAGTAGTCCAAGTCTGGTGTCAGCAGCGCTGACTAGAGAGGAAGAATCCTCCTTAACTGTTGGCAAAGCTTTTTCTGATGCATCCTAGGATGCTTTTGTCATTATGTGCTGCAAGGACTCATTGCTGGCTCCCATTCAGTTTTGTTTCCACTAGGATTCCATGTTTCTTTTTTTTTTTTTGTTTTAACCAAAGGCAGCATCTTATGAGTCTCCATCTACTACTCAAAGATAGCCTCTCATGCAGCATGACACATGCACTTTTGCTTTTGCATAAGCCTCTGTGAAGATTCCATTAAATCTGTTTATTTTTCTCATTTTGCAACAGCAATTATTTATCCTTGAGCATTTAAAATTATTTCCAACACTGAATCTGACACTGTGTAATCTGGGGTGGTGGTTGGGTATTTGTCTAATTTTAAACTGTAGTCCACCTGTCTTTTAACTTACAGCTATGCTACATTCTTACTTTTACTGGGTGCTGTCTACTGAATTCCTAAAGTCCAGATTTTAGTTTTTTCTAACACTTGATTCCCTGTATATTTAAATGCCTATTTAACATTAAGTTTGTGAGTAGTTTCTCTGAAGTCAGTTCCATTGATTAATGCTAAGCATGGTCTTAATTGCAGTGTTGGACTGTGGCCAGAAAGACTGATGTCTCATTTGTTGCAAGCTATTAATGACTCCTTGTAATCAATGCAACTGTAGTGAGAAAACTTATTCCCCAGTAAAAGGATGCCTGTCTCCTAAATTCAGATACTTAAACCTGAGGTTAAAATTTAGAACTAGAAAATCCAAACTATTAGTCTATGTAGTCTGTGATGCAATGGGGAGACAGTACGAACTTCACAAAATCCATCGTCTTATTTCAAGGAAGGTAAAGTATTCTTGGGAACTATATATTTTTGTTGCTATTAGAAAGCATGAAGACTACTGGCTTAGAATGCATGATAAACTTCATACAATAGAGGTAATGAAAAATGAATGTCACCTTGATAACCAAAATTGTGTTGCAACACTACAGTGCTTGAATTATGGCTATTGGTATGTGGGATAGAATTTTATTTTACTCTTGTGTCATAAAACCCACAATCATACAAAAGACAGTCTTTACCTGTTGACGTGTATAGAGAGAAGAGCACTACTGCTAGAGAACCTGGACAACTGGGGACCGTGTTTCTTTGAGCAACTCATTAGAGTATTAGCAAGAGGACAAACACATCTTGATCTAACTCTTAACAATACAAGGATTAATCCAATGTTCAGTGTGCTGATAGCCATAAAGCATTCAAATTCAGTCCCTTTGTGGAAAGGATAAGTTTCCCCCATCAAACTACACTGTAGTCATACCCAATTTTAAATTCAGCATGTTAGAGACTTTGAACAAGCATGTATCACTAAACAACAAAATAGGCAGAGTAAAATGGAAAAACAAACAAACTGAGCAGCAACACATAGTCTTGCAGAATGAAAAAAAAGATCATTAAAAATATAGAACAGTGCATATAAAATGAAGTGGACAGAGAATAAAGTTTTTTAAATTTAAATACTAAGGCATGTGAGACAAGCCATACAGTAAAAATGGTTTGGAATAAAGTTTTCTTTGACCACACTAGAAGTAGGATCTATACAAAGAGCCAAATTATATCCCTTAAATCATATCAAATCATACACCTTAAAGCTGAAGCTTCATCTTTATGAAGATCAGTCTCAAAAACTTTCTCAATTGTATCAATTGTGGCATCTTTAAAACAAAATTAATACAATGGACATATTGCCTGGGCCAGAGATTGTTTACACAATAGCTCTAAAAGAAGACATTTAAAATGTCTCAACATTTACAAGTGGTGTCTATCACCCTAAGTACTCTTCCACAGAAGAATGGAAGGCCTTAATCTCAATGTTACTTTTTTAAAAAGGCCTTGGCAAATCTGAGGAACCATAGGGCAGAGGAAATACAGCAGGTAAGAAAATCAGAGGTAAAATACAAGACACAGGAATCAGAGAACAAACCCAAACATGAAATTGGCATTCAGATACAATGTTTGAAATCATAGCAGGAATATAAATACAGGTTTTTGTTTGTAAGTATAGTATATTTGGAGAAGAATAAAATTTTCTCAGGTAATTGGTGCCTCAGACACCTTTTAAGAAATTGTCAAGTGAAGGAAGAAAAATGATCCATTCAGTGTTTCTATATTAGTTATCTAGAAACACTTCCAGTTTTCTAGGATCTTTTGCAGAGTGTATCAGCGTCACATAAAAGCCGAGGTTAGAAGGCACATTTGGAGATCAACTTGTACAACTACCCTGATCAAACAGGGTCAGCTCTAGGATCCCAAAGTGCATGACCAGATGGCGTGGTCACAATTGCACTTACTACTAGAGAAAGATCACATTACCAAGAATTTTTGTGTGTCCTCTTCCCTTACTGCTGCCTACAGAGGATGAACTTTAGGTGTTCAGGCCATCTAAAAGCTGTGGCATAGTTGGAAACGGCCTGGAACATCACAAGATATGCTGAAGACAATATGTAACGGCAGATACAGCCATATCAGATGTAGAGTTTTGAAAAAAATAACCTAACAAAACAATAAAAACTAGTTATCTTGTTACCAAGTTAATTAAATTAACTGTCACAGAAAAGGGAAAATGTCTTTCAATAAGTAAAATATATTTGAAAGGCAAAAATAAAGGACAAATGCCTTTACACTTTTGTAGTGGAGATAAAGTACAGTGAAGTTGTCCAAAAAGTAGTATGAAGTTGTTAGTGTGTTTATAAAGTTTATGGAAAAGGGAGGAAAAAACAAACAAGGCAACAAGATTTACTGACACAATTAGAGTACTGAAAACTAAAATACTGGTAAAGATTTCTGGAAGAAGCACAGAAATTTGAGAGACTTAATGATGAGTGCAATTCAGTATTTTATACTCAAATCAGATATGAAGAGAAGCAACTATAGTCACATATATGTAGTAATATGTTGTTAATTAATTTCCACAGTTCGAGAAAAGTGTCTGAGAGTCATCCTACATCATCTTCTGAACAGAGTAGGGCAGAGGCCATAAACCCAAGAACGTCTGTACTGGCCATGGCAGAAACGGATTTCATTTTCGTCATAGCAGCCCATATGGTGCTGCATTTCAAATTTGTGATTAAAACACCAATGTTTTGACTGTGGCTGAACAGTTCTTGCATAGAATTGAGGGGTTTTTTTTTGGTTTTATTCCTGTTTGAACTTCTTCCACCTAAGTGAATAGGCTGGGGGAGTGGTCAAGAATTTGGAAAAGGACTAGCCCAGAACAGTTGACCTCAACTGACCAAAAGCTTATTCCATAATATATAATGTGCTCAACAATAAAAGTTCAGGAAAAAGAGGAGGATGGGGGCAGCTTGCGGTTATATTATTTGTCTTCCCAAGAAGCCATTACATGTGACAAGATATTTCTTCCCATGAACTGTCTGGACATCTCCATGCCTACAGAACAAAGAGGATGAATTCTTCATTTTGCTTTGCTTGAAGATTTGTCTTACATATTAAGATGTCTTTACCTTGATGTGCAAGCTTTTCTGACTCTCATATTTTTTATTATTTCCTGTAGCCCACAGAGAAGAAGTAAATGACTGAGTGGGGGCTTAGTTGTTAGGTGGGATCAATACAACACAGTACTATAAATTGTAATAACGGGGAAAAAAGACATAGGTTTTCCACTCCATAGCTCTATGTTGGACTTTTGTCTTGAAAATCAAATAAATTCTCGTCTTCCCATTAAATTCACAGAAGATATTCTAAACTGAAAAAAGTTACAGAAGAGGGAAAGAAGAATAAATTAATGTATCAGATGTCTGCTTCTGAGACTATAAATAAGCAGCTAGAAGTAGTGATGGATGTGGGGAAATGCATTAGAAAGATGACAGAATTATGAATGATATATTTAAAAATAAATAAAGAATAGTAATTCATGACTTATCATCACTTAGAAAGATTACATTAGGCTTAATTTGACAGACTGAAAGCAAATCAAAATAGTGTTTTTCCACTCCAATTGTAATTAAATTAGTTAATACATTGCCAAAAGATGCAAACGACAAAAACATGAATTCATTTAAAATGCATGAGATGGTGTGGAGTTTAAATTATTTTAAATACAGAAATGGCTATCAAATTTTATGATCTAGATGTTCATATAGGAATCACCATCTCCAGAAGATGAGATGGTGCATCAGAAATAGAATGCGCATTATAATATTTATCTGAATATTTGTTATTAGATGCTATTAGGGATAGGGCATGGGATTAGATGTAGTAGACAGATCTTTCACCTGTGCCATCATATCAAATGTCATAAATTTGGGTACCTCATAAAGCTGAGGTATTTGCATACAGTAAATGTAGTCAATAGGAAGAGTCAACCATCTCTGAACAGTTACTTTTCTAAATTTCTCTGCTAGCGAAATTTTAGGCAAATATTTACTCTTGCATGGATACTTCTCAATGATTTGCATCAGAAATGTTTTATGTTTGTGATAAAGTGTCCATGAAGCATTCAAAAATATTCCATATATTGAGAAGACTGGAATATACAGTGCTGAAGGTAGACCTGATTCTTTGGAGTTATTTTAGAATCTTTTTTCCTCAGACAGTTGTGCCATGCACAGATAAACACATCCTTCATTCTTGTACAAAATAAAATAAAGTTTATAGAATTCTGACTGGAGATCTGAAGCATATAACTCCAATCCTGTCTTCAAAAACGTGACAGAAATTTGTCTTATTAATTTCCTAACAATCTTGATTGAATGGTCCTTTTTAAAGACTCACACAGGCTCCGATAGGAAAAAAATCCCAACAGACCAACCAATCAAAAACAATCCCCCCCAAAAAAACCCCTCCCATATAATTTTCTTCCAAAACTCACACATTTGACTAATAGGTCATATCAAGGTGCTGTACTTGTCCTGCTAGTATCTCACTATATGCTATATTGGGATGCTGCTGTTTCAGATATTTAAAAGCCTTGGTTTAACACTCTGTGCCAAGAAATGCCGTGAATGTCAGAGTGCTTTAAATCAAAACTGAAAACTGACTTGTTTTTCTCTTTGCTTCCCATCATTAGCTTGGCACTGCAAGCTGTGTTATTAATTATTGTACATCTCTTTTAAAGCACCTTGAGATGTCTTATTGAGATAAGTTACTCTGTCCTATAAATGGAAGTTATTCACATCCAGTCAAAAATTAGTCTTAAGTACAGTGGAACAAAGTCTTTCAAAAGTACTATCACCTATAAAAAATCAATATAAATTAATACTATAAGGTTGTTTTTAGAATCTGCATTTATAGTTCACAACTCAGAGAAGTATTTATACCTGTGCATTTTGTCTTCAAAATAATTGTATATTCATAGTGACTCACGTGAATTTTGAACATCTTTATTCAGGTACAACCAAACATATAAAAAGAAGGGCAGAGGGGATGTAGAGATAAGCTTTCTGTTAGCATTACTACAATGAATTCGAAGATATAGAACTTGCACCCTATGTTACTGCTAATGAAGAGGAACTAATGAGGAAGGCAGATAGCTCATCCTAAGAGGATAGATTAAAAAAGCTGGATAGTTTCTTGAAGTAAAAAACTTCTTTGACACTGTTGATCTATTTTAACTTTGGTTGAACATTATAGGTCTTCAAAGAACATGAGAGATATTGACATCTCATTTGAAAATGGGATTAGCTGTAGTTTTGCAGTTGTGGGATTACCTTTAGCTTTAGAATTAACCTCATCTCTAATGACACTGTTTCAAAAATGTACTTGGCCTAATTTCACTTCAGACTATTTGTTAATAAGAAGAGTTTTCTACAGCAGGAGGAGTTTAAAGGCTAAAAATGAGGTATCAAAATTATGAATTTACAGGAAAAATGTAAAGAATGGAGGATCCTTAGGACTAGGATTAACTTCACTGCTGAGTCCAAGGCTTGTTCAGCTATATAGAGAACTGACATTTCCTATTAGTTATTTCTCCTCGTTGCTATGTACGTAGTAATCATCTAACTCATCCATCATTATTTTTTCCTTTAGATCCCAAATTTTTAATATGTGAAAACAATTCTCAAAAAAGAAAAATGATCTTTTAAAAGCTCAGAAGCAACAACTGACACAGCTGGATGTTGAAATTATGTCTCCAGTGAGTGAATTCAGTTGTGCTTCTACTCACTTCAGTTTTATAAAAACACTTTCAGAGATCGTCTAATAAAGGAAGCACAAATAATTATCCTCAGAAGTGCTCTAAGGTTACAATGTAAAAAACTCTGAGACTTCTTAGCCATTGCCAGAAGCTTAGTAAATCAGCCATTAGTAAAAATATTTTTTATCTCAAATAGAGAAATTAAAGAAACAAAGTTGGATAAACAAAATAATTTTCTTGCTCTTATATGTGTCAGAATTCTTGTCCTTTGTTTGACATGAATGAAAAGCTATTCCAGGTACCCTGTGGTACCCACTCTGCTCATTTCTGCCTGTAACATGACGTGTTAAATGCCATTTCACTAAGGAAATGGAAGAAACAGACCTTAGTATCCACAGCAAATTGTCAGGGACCACTGACACATTCAGAGGAGTAGCATTGCAACAAAATGGACAACTTTCACAATTTAAGTCTTGATATTTCTAGGCAGCCGTGGACAAACATAGGAATAAGTGATTACAAAATCCCAGCTGCTAGTGAAAGGTTTACTACTTGGTGTCAGATCTAGCCTCATGTCAATCTTGGTGGTTAATGGATGTTTTGCCATTAAGTAAGGGATGACCATACAGGAAAAAAAGAACTCATTATGGTGAAGGTGTCAATCATGACATCATTAATCATTCTAAGCCCATTCATAGTCAAAGGAGTAACAATTATGAGGTTCCTGGGAAATGGAAAGGAACATTTTACTTATTTCTTGCCATCTGTTTTTTATTCCTCAGCAGTACACTTTCTGAAGTGAAGAATATCACTTCTAACATCAGAAGAACAGATTTGGACTTGATGCCTAATGATGCAATAGGAGTGACTGGGTATTGATGAAGTCAGCATTCTTTCCCTATCTCTTGACATTTCCAGGTTCAGGACTAACCTGCACTTTATTTTGCCATTGCCTCTTGTATAATGCTTGCAAAAATTGCAGACTGAAGACTTCAACAGCAAAAGAGATAGAAAGTGTAACTATGTAATTCAGTACAATTTCAGTACGCATTACAATTTCTCTTTCATAACAGAGAGAATACCCTGAAGATTTTACAAACTTTCCCTCCACCCTTTTCTCATCACTGTATATTATGCCATTAGAGTTAAGGAATCTCATTTACTTATGAGCCTGATGTCATATCTTCTGAAAACATACACCTCCAAAGACCATATTTGCAAAAATTATACTCATGTTGAAGATACTTAGAAGACACTTAAAACTGTGATATTTCCCCAAATGAAGCTTTTATAAAAGAACTAATTCATATTTATTTATTTTTTTTTCTTAAAACTTCTGAATTTCTTCTGTGAAGAAATTGTAAGTGGTAGTTCAAAAGAATCTTGATGTCAAAGCTGATGTTTGATCTGATTGGTGAGCTGTGTGCACTCAACAAGCCCTTGTGATATACTTCGCAGTTATCTCATAGGATGTTTGATTTCAAAAGCAAATAATGAGCTTCAATTTCTTTCACAGAGCTTCCAGTAAGCAGACATTTTTGTAATTTCTATTTTAAATTGAATCTGAAGAATTTAAATATCTGGCTACTACCATAACTGAAAGTGTTTCTAACAAGACAGTTCAAAATAAATTATGTTATTAACTAGAGTGAAAATACATATCTTAACATTTAAATTTCTGGCCCTATTCTCCTCTCATTCACATATAATATATATTTTATCACAAGTGTTTCATTAGAGTACAGATAGGTCTAGTACTGAATAAATCCCTTTTCTTTCAATTAAATCTCCATTCCTTAATGTTTTAAAGTGAATCTGGACCTTTTACCGATGGTGAATAAGAATATCTTTTAAAGAGGATCTTATTTTCCTTTTGCATCTGCAAATCCTAAGTGGCTTTAAATTGCTGTCAAAATTGTACACCTTTTAAAAACAAACTTGCAGTCTTTCCCCGTAATTTCTTGTATATCAATGCAGCAGTGCAGGCCTGAGCAGCTTTGCATGCACAAATTTGAACTAGTTAAAGAGTAAATTTTTTCTATAAAAAATAAAATGTGTGATAACTTAATATTTGCCTCCTTAGATGGTTACACGTTCCACGGTGCCCAGCTGAAACACTGACACTACTATAGTCAATGGTCGACTTGCCACATGTTGTGTAACTAATCATGTTTAAACTATCATTCACTGCTTGTCCAAAATTTAGGTCACTACATGTCCATGTGTGAAAAAGAATGAAAAATTCAGGCTACAATTCATAGAGAATTGTAACTGGCATAGGCCAGTAATGATCTATAGTTGCAGAACTGAAGGACTTCGTTTTTTAATCCTGTGTCAATTACTTCTTATATACAGCAAACCTGTGATGAAGAAAATTAAAAATATTTCTAATAGAAATTCAAAAGCTTTGAATGTATCATTTTAATACTTTCTCTTAAATTACTTGCCTGTATTCTTGCTCTTGTTTAAACTAGTCTGTGATTATAACAACAACAAACTGCTATGATATGAAATATGTTTCTTGAACTCTTTTCCTTGATAAATGTGCTCAGAAATGTTCAATAAATTTAAAAACATCCTTTAAAATTCTGTAAACTCAAAATCCTTTATAAAATGAAATTTATTCTCCCTCCATATCGACTTTTTACATTTCTCCCTTTTCATATATGAGTTTATCTTATTTAGTCTCATTGATTTCAACAGCATTTCTAAAGAAGTTTGGAAATACTAAGATGCATAATCCGTCAGATTCACAGTAATTTAAAAAATGTTTTCCATATATTATTTTAGATAATATGTGATTATTGCAATATTTTTCTGACCTTATCTGTGTCAAACTATTGCACTCACACCGTCACCCCTTACTGAACCACAATAACTAATTCTAATAAAATCACCTCTGCCAACATCTCTGACAATAATTAGCTGTCCAATTTTTTTCTTTGTTCAGCTTCAGAAGCAGAAATCAATTCTTGTCATGCTTTAGAATAATAAAAAGGCTTTGAGAATGTAGCATTTTCTTCCAAGAGACTCATAAATAAAGAAAGCATAGTTTAGTTTCTCACTGATAAACTGAACATTCAGTATCTGCTCAGAAGACTACTTTCTTCACAGTAGTAATGTTATGGGATCTTCTGTGTATTTTCTTGAACCTTATTGATGAAACCTCTTGTAAGATGCATTATATGGTTTTGTACCACATCACTGTAGTAGTATCTCATTCAATTATTTGTATATCATGACCCCAGCATTTTTTTTCTATGCACTAACCAGCCAGCATGCTCTTCCTCGTATGGGTAAGCATGACCTGTGTTCCTGTTTTCTAGACAGACACGTGTTTGTCAGATAGAAATCATGGTTTGTTTTGGTGAACTCAGCTTAAGCAGTGACCCAGTTCATTCTGTGTGACTGCTCGATACGGTTCATTGCTTTACGCTCCGTCAGTCTTCATGCTCTCTGCATATTTCATCAGCAATGATTTTATGTTTGCTTCTATGCCACTGGTAAAAATATTGCCAGATCCATTATTGTTCACTTCAGAAATTCAACAAATATGTCCTTATTCAATGCTTAATTGTCACAGATGACTTCTGGGGATATATCAGGCAGGCGTTACTATGCTTTAAATGGGTCTTTTATTATCATGGCCCTTTTCTGTACTAAGTGAACTGCTGCAAATGAGCCTACTCTTTTTAACAAAAGATAAAATCAAATAAGAAAAACATACCAATGGTGTTCTTTATAAAGAGCAAACTATCAAATCAAGTACCTAATGAAATTGTTGAAGGGTATGTAAGACATACAGGATGAAGGAAACCGATATCCCATATACAATGAAGGAGACAACTGATATTTTATTGCAGGACTGTTCTTCAGTGTACACAGAAGTTGTGTAAAAAAAGTATTTGGTATTTTCTTACATTTATGCTTACACAACTAGGAACAGGCTGTCCTTCTTTACCACACCATCTCAAGTTTTACAGACCATGAACTATTAAAGGTGACTCAAAATTTGCTAAAACCAATTAAAGGAAGAAACCCACAAGACCAATGTCATTAGACTCAGTTCTACAATTTTATTCTAAGAAAGCAAAGTAAGTGATGCTTTGTTTTTCTAAATTCTTTTATGTCACTGCTGTTTTCTCTGTAAAATTGTGGATAGAAAATTTTCAAAGTACCTAAGAGGGGAATTTAGTGTTTGGCTGGGGTTTTTTTTTTCTCTATTAATTGAAGAAAATAATTTATTTATTTCAAGAAATTTATATTATTCCATAGTAATAGTAGGTACTAAAAACTTAATCTCTTCAAAAACTGCATGTGTTTCCATTAATTGTGATAAAAGCTTAAATTTTTTTGGAGTCTGCTTCAAGATTGTGATTAAATGCTTGAATTTGAATCTGGAAAATTGTGGCAAACCATTGTGGCAAAATTTAGAATATAGTCTCTCTACCCATCTTAAAATATACAGTAATCTTCTTATGCTAATACAATCAGAGGTTATGAAAACCCTGTGTTGCATTAAGTGTATAGAAATTTGGCAGAAAATACACCCCATTGTGTTCCAGCCGATCCTCAGAGTTCAAAGTGGTGGGTGCAGCTGGACAGAATTTCTTATTATAAAATAAGAAACTTTAACAACTACACATACATCAGTAACACAGTTTATCTAAGCAATAAAAGTACAATTTCAGAATTGTTGTTGATAGATATACCTGGCATATTAGCACTAAATATTTAAGAAAGAAAAATAGAACAATCAATTGGTAATTCATTAATCTTAACTTTAGCATCCTAATTTTGCCATCACTTAAGCTTGATTTCACCAAGGAATCCTTCTGCACAGTAGAAGGCACAAATCTGATGAACTAACAATCCCTGCTTAGGAGAGGACAGGGTAAAGCCCAACAATTTGCTTACAAGTTGAGGTTGCATACTTGCCCTCTGCCATGGAGGTTTTCAAATGACAAATTTATACTTTTGGCAGAAGTTGAATTGAGTCTGTAGTCAAATGATCTGTTGCTGCCATCAAAAACCCTTGGGAGCAGCCACTTCATATGTAAAGGAGGGATACTGAGAATTTTGCTTAAAAAGGCTGTTGGGTATTGCACAGTGGTGGAACAGCAAGAAGTGCCATGTGGTGCTACATTACTCTGCCTGGTAACCTCACTCTCATCAGCAGATTATCATGTGTGGAGAATATATGCTCATTTAAAATTACTTGACAAATTAGTGATATTCAGACAGGACTGTACATCTGTGCTCATCTGAAGAGGCAGATAGCAACCAGGCAGCATATCCTTATGTTTCTAAAAGGCTATGAAACCTCTGCATTTAGACACCTGAAGCCCACTCTTAATGTCAATAAATGGTCAACACATGACATTGTTCTTGATTAAATCTATTTCACATTTGGAAGTCAGACCAGTCATAATAAACACAAGTCTTCAATATTTAAAGTGTCAGACTTACACTCCAGCTCTGTCTCCAGAAGGAAGCAGTTGCCTGCCAGGTCTTAGGTCGTGCATTGCAGGTCTGGTAGATGTCTAAAAGGGCTACCTGTGGCTTGGAGGGTGTTAGACCCTACGTTGGAGTAAGTGACTGTATCCTACTCTCAGAGAGGTGATTAATTCTCCAAATTCTATTGTCAGTACCGATCAAAAGCTCATCAGGTTTGCCTAAATATATGCATCTTGTGTTATCTGAGATATCATGTGGCATCTGAAGCATGCACAAAGGACTGGCAGACTTACCACAGAACTTTTGGGAGATCCATATTTTGCAGAAGACAGAAAAGCAACTTCGCAGATCTCCAGATCTCCACTGGCTATAAAGGACATCACACATACTCTACATACAGTCACCCACATTCAAATAAGCCCAACATTTATATTTCTTCAATAAAAAGTGAAACTCCAACCCGTGAGCTTGTATAAATTTCTCACGCGTAGGCATGTGACATTATGGGACTCCCTTGGATGAAGTCTGGCTTTTTTCCAGTGTCAAAATGGAAAGGGTCTTCCATAGGTATTGTATAGTGCCTGCCAAATCCATGTCTGAGCCTCACTAAGTCATGCTAAATGTGGGCAAATGAATTAAACTTCTTTTCACACATACTAATCAAGGATAAGGCACATCTTCCCACTTAAATTGAATACTCTTAAAATTATTGAAAAACACTATTTTATTTTTAAATTATCTTGTCCTATTTTTGTATGTGTATGCTTACACTCTTTTGTTTTAATATTTAAATATAAATAATATAAACACAGTTCTAACTTATCTTCTACATATGCCAAGGGATACTATTAAATTTTTCTTCCTGAAGATGTGCAGGTTAGATATTTTCTTAGACAACTGCAGTCCAAATAAATGTAGGGAAAGTAACTAAGAGACTTCTTTGTTTACTATGAAGTATTTTTCTTTCTTATTAGTAGTATTATCATCTTCATTGTCATTAGGTACTTTTTATGCTTCATTTATCAGTTGTAATTGAAAAAATGCTTACTGCCAAGGACCTGTTCCCAAACCCAAAATGTTTATTTCTTCTTGTTAAAGCTTATGTTTTCATTAAATTCTGTGCATGCTACAAATTCCCATAAAGTCATCTGAGCAATATTAATAACTTCCACATATTTTGAACAAAAATAATTGTATTATAGTTGTGCTTTTTACAAATGCAGATGATTATTTTATCGTAATTTTAATAAATCTCTAAACTATGACAGATAAAACCGTTGTCTAGGTCAATAACCTAGGGGAAAACATCATCTTCTGAAATAAGCTGAAACACATAATTCACATTCTCCAGCCATTAAAGCAAATTTTCATAAGCATTTCCTATTCTAAATGCTATTTTAAAAAATAGCAGAACAACACTACATGATTACAGTAGTTCTAGCAAACACTGTTTGCATCTTTAAGTAGCTTGCTCTCATATCTAGTGAAAGATTTATAAATTTTCATGGAAACATGCTTGGAATCTGAAAGGTAATTTTATACTATTTTAAAACCTCACTGTTTCTCATAATTTATTGTCTTTCCTTAGAAAGGACTAAAGTTTCCTATTACCTGTGCTCTCCCTTACCCTCACATTCATCTGTGTCTTAGCTTCTACCTGAAGAATCTTATTCTGTTAAAAATTATGGTACAGACCTAAAATTACTATTGAAGACAAAGTGATTTCTGTGTTCAATTGAAAATGAAATTTATTTGATATTGTAGATAGCATCTGAATGAGAAACGTCTTACTGATAGTTTTGATTCTTCAGAGCAGTCAAGAAAAATGAGACTTTTGTGAGTGTGCTGCCATTAGTGAACACTCGCTTGTTACTCCCTCTTATGACCATATTTTTGTTTGCCTGTGCTCACTGTATTCCTTCAGAAGAAAATGCCTGACACAGACATTTCCCCTTAGATAGAGATTAGGTAAGAATGAAGCTTAACCCTGAAAAATTATTCAAGAATGGACTGGGTTAAAACTGAGCAGCTCAGGAAACCACTCTATCTGGTGGATATGACTGGTTATATTTGAAAGAATACTTCTGAAGGGTCTGCAATTCTATTCTCTGTAAAAACAAATTACATTTCAAAGGCAACTCCATAGCTTCTAACAATCTTTACTTAAACTAAAGTAAGTTAAGACCAGAGTAAAATATAAAGGCATATTAAGACTACAAGTTCAAAAACAGGGTTGCAGGCAGTGACCCTGAAAGTCTGTATAAAACAGCAAAACATTTTCAAGAGATTAAAACTGTTATGGCTTGGAAATTTGATTAGTGTAATTCTATGATGTTTGTGTAGTCTCAAAGTATCACAAGACCACCATCTCTATTTCAACAACAATCTTTGCTTTTCCTTTCAAAAATTTTGCAGATTCTATTTTTTATTCTGCTCACCTTCTATGCAACAAAATATTTGATTTCTTATGCTTTCCATTTCAGCTGTCTTTTATTAGTTATATGCTTGAGAGCTTTATGTGGGTTCCTGATGCACTCCGAATCCACATTTAACACTTCATTTTGAATGAATATGCTTTCACATTATAATTCAAATTTAGTTCTTCTACTATGTGACCAGAGTCCCTATTTTGCACCCACTACTCATGACAAGAAAGTGTTGGTTTTTGTTACAACACTATTTAAATAATATATTCATGTATACAAATGCCTATATGTTATAAAACCTATTTGTACTATATTTATGTATTGTATTTCATGTACTTCCTATATGAATTTTTCAGTTACTAGACTGTTGTGTAAACGAATGATCAGTACCAATCATCTAGCTGAAATTTAAGCAAAAAAGCCCAAACTTTTTTTAGTTTAGTATGGAAATTACTATGAGCTCCAAAAGGATAACTTAAACAAAACAAAGTGTTAGTCCCAAATTATTTCCCTAACTGTTAAAATCTCAGAATTTCTTGAAATGGTTAACATTTGCCATGAACAGTGTGCAGCAACTACATTTCCTGGTAAAGACAACTGGGGAAAGTAAAGTGAGGATCTTGAACCATGAGCTGTGGACTAAAGCTGATTTTGGTGTATGCTAGAGTCAACATGAAACACAATAAAAAAGACCCCGACGATACTATGTTCCCCTAGGTGTTCATCTAAAAATGTTTCTTTCTATAACACTGTATCATGTCAAACTTTTCTTGGTTTATTTTCTTGAATGTCCTTCTAATTTATTAACCATATTCAGTTCTTTAATAAATTTTAAAGTGCCAGCACAACAAAACTTATTTCTTATTATGATAAAATAAATGTACAAGAATTTGAAACCTCTTGTTATTTCTGAATGTATTGTAGCACTGTGGCCCATCAGATATGGTGGTGTTGCTGCTTGCAAAGATCACTGGTCACTAGACCTCTCCTAAACCAAAAAACTTGTAATTTCTATTTGCTCTACCACAGATTGTTAATATCAGTCAGGTGATGCAGGGGCTACTGATTATACATCAGCCCTATTCTCCATGTTTAATCCTGGGACTTACTGGAACTTTTTTGTACTAGTTCTACTGAAATTTGTGGTCTAATATTTATTCATTCTACACAAGCCATACAATTTAGGGCTGAAGTCCAGCAAACACTCTAGAGTGAGAAAATAATTATCATAATATAGAACTGCTGACTAACAGAAAAGGAGTGAAAACAACGGAAAAGAAAAATGACACAATGAATGACACTGACCTTTTCTCAGCAGGAGCTCAGCAGGCAGGACATTCATAGACCAAACACCTGCATGTCCCCTCAAAATTTTGAAATAAAAGGGAACTTTCTCTGAATAATAATTGGTGATTAATTTACTTTTACTCCCTTTATTGTTATGGTGCTCACCTAGTGATACACTTTAGCCATAGAAACAGAGTAAAAGGAAAAAGGAAAAAAAAGGAAAAAAATCACACAATGCAATTATAAGGTTTTAAATTCCTCGTTTCTACAATGGAAACTGAATGAAAAAGTATTATTAGAATTGCAGTCAGTGCTTTTCAACATCTCACATAACCTTGAAAAATGAATATATTCTTATGAAAAGTGAAAATAATTCTAATAAAAATGTCAGTGGGGTCTCCTACAGCAGGTATTACTTCTATAATAGCTGTGTTCATTCTTCTTTATGAGCCAAGTGTTCTAGACTAATCACTTTCTACTACACTTCAATATCAAGCTTTATGGGGTATAATTTCAAAGGGTATTCTAATGAGGTCTATGAAGCATTTTTGTGTACTGAAATTTATTAAAAACAAAAATTTAGTTTGAGCTGTTATAGAAAACATTTTCATAGGAATCCTTTTTAAGAATGCTAACTTTTAGGCATCTAAGCCATGGAAATTGAGAAATTTAGTCAGTATTTTTATCATTGGCTTTTGATCATTTCAATTCCTCAAAAAGTCCTGGGTTTTTTTTTTTTTTCCTACAAAGTTCTTAGAAATAAAACTTTTTTTTAGCATGGCATATGTACTACTTAAACAGCTCCAATATAACCTTAGTGTTGTCTTACCTACCTTCTTTCATACTTGGAACCTTCCATGTGTTTTAGGGGTATTTTTCCTGAGGTGGGGAAACCTGAGTGGAACACTGAGACCCACCAGCAGCATGAGAATGGCTGACAAGGCATGGGGAGGGTGAGGAGTAATGACAGCTCCCTGTCACTCCCACAGAGGGCAGCCCAGGGGATCACTGTGACCAGGAGTACAGGAGCTATTCAGCATGGAGAAGAGAAGGCTCTGTGGAGACCTTCTAGCAGCTTTCAAATACTTAAAGAGGCCCTAGAGAAATGCTGGAGATGGACTTTTTACAAGGGCATGCAGAGATAGCACAGGGGGGAATGTCTTTAAACTGAAAGAGGGCAGGTTTAGATTAGATATTAGAAAGAAGTATTTTATTATGAGGGTGGTGAGACACTGGAACAGGTTTTCCAGAGAAGTGGTGGATGCCTCAGGCCTTTAAGTGTTCAAGGTCAGGTTGGACAGGGCATTGAGCAACCTGGTCTAATGGGTGGCATAGCTGCCTATGCAAGGGGGGTTGGAACTAGATGATCTTTAAGGTCCCTTCCCAAATCTATGATCCTATGATTAAATGAAACCATAATCTTGCACAATGTGTGAACACTACACAAGTTTGCTTAAATATAGGCAAAACATATTTACAAACTCTAGCCTTTCTTTTTTTGTCCAAAATAACTTGCCTTGATGATCAAAGTAAATATTCTTCTCTTAATTAATCTATTTCTCAGACATATAAGGTCAGATCTTCATCTTTTATAGTACTATTTTTAGATTTGATTTCATGTTTTTTGAAGTTCTGCTTCCTGAAGCTCTGTACTTCCTATTAAGTTTTCTCTGCTACACATATACATTATTAGGAATTTAATACACAGATAGCTGTGCAGCCTGGGTCAGGACAGACATGTGGAACACACCGAAACACAAAAAACCCAAACTAACTTTTTGTATGTAATTTCTGCTTTTTCTTTTTAACTAAAGGATATCCTCATGTGTAAAACATACTTCAAAATAGTGCTAACACTCATGTGTCTTAAAATGTCAGACTCTGTGTTGCTTAAAAATTATCCCTGCTATCTCTCTCATGATGAGATCCAGATGCAATTGAGAGCATCAAAGATGAAAATCCATCTGCAAGACTCTCCTAAATTAACTGCTGGGATAAATATTTTGAATATTTGACTAGACTTTCAAAATGTGAAAGTCAGAGAGAGTAACATTACTATGATCTTGGCTTAGTCAGAGGGAAATAAATTTAAAAGTAATTGAGCATGCATTCTTTAAGCTTCAACAGTCCTTGCTGCATCTCCTAAAATGTCAGATTGAAGTTTAAAATTGGTCTTCCATGTTAATATCTGCTATTTTACTACAGTAACCATCTACAATGATGCTTTCTTCATGACAAGTAGGTCAGAGCTGATCAGTATGAAAGGATATAACATTCCACTGAAAAACAATCAATCTATTTTGGAACACATAATGAAAAAAGATCCTGCACATACTAAGTGCTTGTCTACCTTAATAAGGAAATTATTCTGTGTCATTGTGTGATGACATTTCAACAGATTAAGGCACATATTTAATTGCTATTATATTGAGTTAATCTAGGGAAGGAGCACCTTTTCTAACAGTTTCATTCACAGAGCAGAATAGAAACCATTCCTTTAAGACAGATGATATCAGAGGTCCTAATTTAGATTTTCTATTACAGATTGTGAATGATGCAATATTAATTTTTCTGTAAGAACAGACTTTGATTTTATCTGTGGAATTTCCACAGAAACCAAAAGCAGAATTGAAATACTTAGAGAAAAAAATTAAAAAGTCATCAATCCAAGTATTTTTACAGGAACCATCTAGAACAAGCAAAGAAATAGGATAATATCACAGAGATACCAAATAAAAATGTTGTATAATATATTTCAACAAGTGTCGTTGTGACTATAGTCTGCCCAGCTCTGATTTAAATGCTTCAAAAGAATATTTTTGTGTTTTTAAGGGAATCGTTTCAAGAATATCAAGATATAAAAAGAAACAAATAAAAAACCCCTGACAATCAAATCATTACAGGATCAGAAAGCATGCCTTACTGTGAGCAATTCAAGCTCTGCATAGATCTGGTTTATTCTGAGCAAGATTAAATGCCTGAATAAATCACAGTCTATGAGTATGTACACAAGGAAAAAGAATTTGAAATTAGATATCTATGCAGTGTAGCAGAAAATCAAGAAATGTTAACGGAAGTTTTAAGGACTGGAAAACCATACCGGTGCTCTGAGAGTGAGAGTAACTAGCCAGCAAGTAAATTTGCAGGGATTTTAAATTATCTTTTGTGCTGGAAATTTTAAAATAAATTTGATTATTTTTCTCATCTCTGTGCTTCCTTATAGCAATGTAACACATATGCAGCTGGAAACACCTATCTTTTCAGAAAGCCAAATTCAATAATTAAAATTTATTTTTACTAATACAGTTGACAAGATCTCTTTTTACCTTCAACTACAGATGAAGGTACCAGAAAGAATATATCCTTTAAGAAATGCTATGGCTATAGGAAACTACAGTTTTTTTAAGTTGACCAAATATCTCAGGTCTCTTGAATCTCTTGACTACTAGAAAAATAAATTATCTGGACAAAGATGTCTGGTGTCATTTTATGAGCTTAAGTGTTCTTCTGTCCCCCATCTGCCACTCTAGAATGCAACTCTCCCACAGGTGCTTTGTAATGTCTGCCAGTCTTGTGTTAATTCTGCAGAAACACCAGACTACTAAAAATAGCCATCAATATTAAGACAGATTGAGTCCATTGGCCAAAAAAGAACCTGCACAATGAGTTTATAAGTAAATCAAAATATAGAAACCTGCACTAGGATTCTTGCTTAATATATTGCTTTTCCTTATTATTATCATCCATGCTTTATTTAATCCAACTTTAAAGATAACCAGCAAATAGGTTTTGTTACAATATCTTCCAGTGTAAATCCCATGTGAGTCTTAGTATTGTAAGATTCAAGAAATAAGTGTTTATGTGAATCACAATATAATGCTTTGTTGTAATTAGGAAATAGTAGTCTTCCCCACTATTAATAGCATACTTGCATTCAAAATCTTTGAAATACAATAATATTTAACTATTTTTTACAAAAGGAAGACATTTATGGGTTTTTTTTTCCTGCAGAACAGAGGGTGTAAGAAACCTATTTATTTTCAGCTTAAAGCACGGACCATTCTGGCTTAGACACCGTATGAAAACCAACAGCCAGTGTATGCTGATCTGCACATTCAAAGCAAGCTCTACAAATAATTTTTATTCTGTAGTTTATTCTGAATTTGACTAATCATCAGATTTATTGTGAGTCCAGTCATCTATGAAGTGTTGAATTCATTGACCTCACCTACACATTGTGCTCAGGATCTCCTAGCTGGTAAAGATGTGGGTGGATCATTTAGGTTATTATTGGATCCTACACCCCTATTTCTTGGTTGGAGGAAACTGGAGGAAATGTCGATCTTGAAAGAGATTTTTCTTCGCTTTGGTGGCAATAAATATTCTAGTCTTATTTGTTTCATGTTTAGCATCTTCATAACTGTCAATTTAAATCTTCCATCAAATACCTATGACAAAATACACATCTATATAATCTATAAGCCTATGCTTTTACAAAAACATAACCTTACATTAAATCATTGAACTTTATGTTTTTATACTGTATGTTCTTTGGGTTTTACCTGAATATGGATTTTTCACGGTCAGATGTTTTGGAGGCACTTTCCTCACAGATCAAGTATATCAAACATAAAAGAAATCAACAGAATATAAGCCCTTATTATTAAATTTTTCAGATATCATGGGTATAAAATAAATCACAAGTATTGATGTTAAATATATCCACAGGCAAGGGAAACAAAAAGTGTACAAAGAGTGAATGTACTCAGACTAAAAAAACCTTAAAAAATTATTTTCTCATGTGCAAAAGAGAGGACCTATTCTGCATAATTGGGATTATCTGTTAAAGAGTTTCACCACTCTCCTCAAGTCAAACAGCATTTTGCCTTCAAGCTTCCAATTTCAGCAAAAAGACATTTGTATCAATAGACTGCTCAGAAACACATAATAATACTTCTTTTATAAAAGGGTGGAAGTGATATCTGGCATATTTGTTAACCATTAAAAAGAACAAAAAAAACTAAGGAAAAATTTATTTTAATATAAAATAAATTTTATTACTCTGAAAATGCCTTTCTTGGGAAGTAAATTTGTTGTGTGCAGTTGGAGGTAGAAAAGGCAGAGGATGGGAAAAAAAAAAGCCTGTGCTATACATAAAACTCTCTAATTTAGTTCTGAAGTCAAGGAAAAATTATAAGACCCAAGGAGATGCCATTCTAATTTCTTTCTTCGATTGAAGATGTTCTGTCTAGCAGGGGATATATACTGAAATGTTCTCTATTGGGTAACTATCTTAACGACACTTGGTCACACTTAAGGAGCAAAAAATAAATGTGAGTGCTCTCTCTTATTTATATACTTAAAGTTCTACTAAAATCTGTATTTGATTTAAAACCTGTCATGGCTGAGTTTTAATCATCTTTCTTTGATACAGCTACAGAATTTTAACAGTCTTCAGACACTGCGTCAATCATCTTAGTTTATATTTTCTTCATGCTCTTGGTGAAATTAAATAGTAGGATAAACTTCCAAACACTAATATTCTAGAATATTGTCAAATACCAAGCATCAAAACAATGATCCTGCAGGCTTGTCTATTCTTGTCCAGACATCTGGTACATATATCAGGAGAGAGATTGCCTGAAACCCTTTTCTGTCACTTGTTAAAATACAGTGAATGGCTAAGAGGTCAGCCAATGAAATGTTGCAGGGACAACCTCAAGGCAAATCTTCACTTATGTGGTGTTCTTTCCACAAAATAAAAGATTAGAATTAAATACCATCTGCTAAATCAGAGTGTGTACAATGCTATCAAAACCTACAAACAAAGAGCTAAATGTTGTACAGAAGCCTGTGAATATCTTGCAGGTGGAGTGGTACTGGAGGACCTGGGAGTCTCCTCTTAAAAAAGGAGATTATTATTTGATTTTTCTGTTCTTTGATGCCTTCAAAGTCTTACCCAACATTATTCATTCCCTGATTTGTTTTTCTTTTGAAGCCAGTTTATCAAATTTCATTAAAACATCCTGATCTACAATATAAGGTCTTGCTCTGTGTTCATACTTGAGATTTAAATTCTTAATGCCACGTTATTTAAATGTATAGAAAACAGTTTTCATCTACATACAAAATAATTTTATTCTTACATTATCTCCTTGCTTCATTGTTTTCTCTTTTCAAAGAGATTTTTAGTTTTCACAAAGCTTTCACAGCTTCCAACTGTGATATTCCTAGAGTCATAAATGTCAATGAGCATATGCGTTTTGATACCAAAGCTTGTATTGACTACTCTTGAGACCACATTCTGGAATGATTGTTTCACTCACAAATAGGCCAATGTATTTTATTTGCTTCTCAAGAAGTTTATTTGTTTCTCTAGAAGTGGTTGTTTTTGGTTTGGTTTTTTTTTTTGGTTGGTTGGTTGGTTTTTTAGTGGGTTTTTTTTTTGGTTGGTTGGTTGACATTTTTTTGTTTGTTTTGGGCTTTTGGGGCTTTGTTGAGTTTTTTTTTTTAAGCTCTTTTTCCTTTCTAAAACAAAATCTATTTTATCTACTGAGATATGTTGATGTGATCTGACTCAACCCTCACTTCTAAGCAGAAATTACAGTCTGGAGTACTATTGCATGCCTGATAAAATTCTCATGTTCCCTGCTCTACTGATATGCTTTTCTGCTTTCTCTTCTGTGGTCTCTTTGTTAGCTTGAAAGAATTCATGAAGGATAATGTATCTGGATGAACTTTATATATTTAAAATTAAACACTTAAATCCAATCAAGAAATTCTAAATTCCATTTATCACCACTGGTGAGACCAGGATACTAAATCTGTTCTAATAAATATATTTTCCCAGAATGAGACAAACTGCTGTCTGAAAATGGCTGTTTCTATCCACTGGGTGTAAAAGTCAGTTGGGTCCTAGGTAGTAGATAATAAAAGGTTTAGCAAAAAAGAAAAAAAAAAGAAAAAAAGATAAAAACTATAAAAAAAGAAGTATGCAAGTCAACTTAAAGAGAAGCAAAATAATAAAAAATACCCAAACCCCAACAAACTCAAAAATATTCTAAATTTAAGAATAGTTGAGAACTGGAACACTTTTTCTAGATAGATTGTGAAATTTTGATTGTCAAAGTGGGTGATATGAACACTAGTCAAATAGATGATCTCTTGTCATTTTTCTTCCTATCAATCTTCGTTCAAAACTGTTTTTCTATTTTGGATTTGCTTTGAAAAGACTATGAATTTCATGAGTAAAGCAAAAAAAAAAAAAAGGCAAAAACACCTCTAAACGCACCAATCTCCCTGTTCTTCTGTGTAGCTATTAAAATATTTATGATTCGCTGCAAAGAGGACAGTATGATCAATTTTCACAAAAACAAAGCAAAACCCAAAAAATACAGTACTCCTGTGATGAAGCATCTTTGTATGTCTTCCTCCCCTCCTGTAGAAAAGCACACAAACAGATTAAAATTTTTGTGTGAAAATTTTTCTTTTGGGAAAATGAGGAAAGAGGAAAATGGAACACTGACATATGTGTGTGCCAAGTTACATCAACTAACACATGAATGAGTTTGATGACAGAAGATGAAGCATGAAATGTTGTTCACTAAAGATTTTGAGTTTTTATGGACCAGGTAAGACAAGGTGTTACGAAGGGAGGTGAGGCAAGGTGGGCCAAAGCAAAGCAAGGCAAGCAGGGAAAGGAAATAACTGACCTAAGACAGGACAAACTTGGTAACGTGGAAACCTGGATGTGGAAAATTCTTGTATGATGAATAAGAATTCAGTTACTGCTGCAGCAACTGAACAACAAATACAGTTCATATAAAAAGAAAATAATATATTTTAAAAAAATTCAACAAAGACTTTTAGCATAGAGAATATCAAAGCTGTTTAGAAATTATGTATTTTTTTTAAAGTATTTTCCCATCAAGCCTTTTTTTTTTTATAATAGGCTGAATAATCATAGCTATTTAATAATATGAACAAACTCTGAATAACTTTATTACTAGAAATGGCAAAATACAAAATCATGACCTTCCATTGTCATTAAACTCCAAATATAGGCCAAGTCCCGTCACATTTCTCAAATCCCTGAAGCTCAAGACAAAGATTAGGAGAACAAAATGCCTTGCATCATGGGAAAACATAAAGTTTGAGTTCACTTGAGGAACTTGAACTTACACAAGTCTGTGTGACCCAATAAGATGCATCTGAGGGTCATGAGGTAATCACTCAGCTGCTTTCCATATTTGCAAAGTCATGGCAGTCAAAGACCTTGGTGACTGGAAAAAAGGGAATATTGCACCCCTTTTTAAAAAGGGTAATAGGGACAAACTTACACCCTCTGTTCTGCAGGAAAAAAAACCCCATAAATGTCTTCCTTTTGTAAAAAATAGTTAAATATTATTGTATTTCAAAGATTTTGATTGCAAGTATGCTATTAATAGCCAGCCTCATTTCTGTACCCAGCAAGATCATGGAATAGATCATCCCAGAAGACATGTCAAGGCATATGGAAGATAGGGAAGTGAAGACATCATAGTTTTACCCAGGGCAAATTATACCTGGATAATGCAGTGGCCTCCTGCAATGGACAGACTGCATCAGTTGAGAAGATAAGAGCTACAGATGTCATCTACCTTTATTTCCAGATGGCATTTGCTATGATTTTGACTATAGATTACAGTGAGTGACAGGAGTGGTGGGACAATGGATTTAAACTGAGGGATAATAGAATTAGATTGGGCACAAGGAATAATTTTTTTTTTTTTTTTTTGTGAGGGTGATAAGACACTGCAACAGGTATACCAGAGAAGCTGTGGGTGGCCCATCATTCATAGTTTTCGAGAACAGGTTGGATGGGGCTTTGAGCAATGTGACCTAGTGAAAGATATCTCTGCTCATAGTAGGGGATGAGACTGGATGACCTTTGGGGGTCCCTTTGAACCCAAAAGATTCTAGGATGCTGTGATTCTACAGTTCTGTGTTTGGGCTTCTGCTGATTTAAATGTGAAGAAATCTGTAAATTCAAGCATACTATTAATGGTGTGAGAATAGACATTTTAAATCTTTTAAAAGTTTCAAGAACCATCAAGGAGGCACTGAAGGAACATGTTGGCTTTTTGCATTTACTAATTTCTGTTTTATTAATAGCCTTTTACAGTCATTTCAGATTTAGTCTTATCCTGATGTAAGGCTGAATCTTGTCCTGGTGGATAAGTGCTGCTGCTTTTTTCGTCTCAATATTTCTTGAGCTTTGTCACTGCTGATTCTGATTTCTTTTCTCATCATTACTTTCATTTCAGCCAAAAGGATGAAACATAATCTCCATATAGGCTGCCAAAAGTACCTTTTCATCAATTGAGATGGTGCCAACTAACAAAGCAATGAGAAATTGTTTCCTCTCTAGGGGAGAAGCATTGTTTTTCCTGTTTTAAGATACATTCATCACTGAAAATCCTAAGGTCACTCTTGTATCTCTGTCCAGCCTGATGAAACACTGTTGCAGCCCATGGCTCAGAGAAGGAGCTTTTGTCAGGTTTCTGTCCCAACTCCCTTCATCATTTTCCAGATCTTAAGCAAGTCAGTTTAGATTATTTTACATTAAGACTAATTTCAGTGGACTTCTTACCCTAACTCAAGTGTCTGCTTATAATAAAATCATGGAATGTTTTGGGTTGGAAGGGACTTTAAAGATCCTGTAGTCCCAACTACCCTTGTCCCTGTCATGACTGGTAATGAAAATATTATCCAGAACATGCATGTGGGCAAAAAATGTAGTATATTTGCTATCAACCTCTGTAAAGAATCTGTAAGATTCTTTTCCCCAGGAGACCTCCAGTGCTGTCCTCAAAGCTCAGCCATCTCTCGCATATTGTCCCCCATGTCTCGCATATTGTTATCTGTTCATCTCTCACAGCATTATTTTCCAATTTCTTGCTCTGTTACTTGCAATAGCCAGATGATTCTGATGTTATGTCTAGAAGTTGTTCACGGTCTGTTCTCTTATCTAAAATTTACATCCAGGCTCTAGCCATCTGTTTGCATAACATAACAAAGGCCATAGCTTCATATTATGTGATTTACTTTAATTTAATAAAACAAACAAATAATAAAATATAATGAAAAAAGCCTAGAAAAAATAATTACTTTGAAGTTTCATGTTTATGCCATTTGCCTTAAAAATACAGCATATGTTACATTAGAGAATGGGTGAAAATCATTGTTTAGAACAGTGAGTAATTCACCTCTATTTCTATGTCCTATATTCAGTCTTGTAGCAACTCATTTATTGAATAGGAGACCTTTAAGATCTTATCTATAGCACTTGCTTTATTTCTAAATAGACTTTCTTCTTATTAATAATAGAGAACAAAAAATCTTCCACAAACACTCCAAACCCACTAGCTAGTGGAAAGAGGATTTTTTATCACAAAGAAGGAGAAGGGAGAGTTTTGACTTCATTCACCAAATTTGCTTGTTTGGAAGCTATGCCCAAAATAGCAAAGTCCTTATTGCTTCTTTGAAAAAATGAAAATAAAGAATGGAAATAAAAGATTTAAGATGAAACAGGAATTTTAATAGATACAAGAAATGTGAGACAAAAAAGAGAAAATAAACAAAATTGGGGGAAAGCAAGGGAGGTAATAGAGAAAATTATGGTGCAAAAATAAGAGAAATATGCATGAAAGAATCAGCTGAGAAGAACAACATTTGGACACAGAGAATAAGAAAACATTGAAGAGCAGATAATATCCATTTCTTTATGACAGTACATGAATTACTCCAGCAATAAATGGAATTTTCAGAAAAGTGCTCTGGTAAAAAAGTTTGATTTAGGCATGTGGAATATTTTCACAGACTAGAGAGATATACAGGAAAGAAAACTGGGGAAATTTAGAGGGGAATATAATGAGAAATGGAATATCTGACACAAACTTGGGATGCAAAGGTTAGATAAATTATATACATATATATAGTTCTAACAATACGAAAAACCAAGAACAAACACAAGTGATACAGTTAGAGAAATGGAGGAAATTAATGAAAAAATAAAAATAGGGGGGAAAAAGAGAAAGTAGACTTCAACTATTTAAATATTTTAAAACATTTTAAGTATTTAGAAGTATGTTAAAATTGGCTGTGTAACTAGTTTTTCTTCAAAAACCCCTGTATTATTTCAAACATCTACTCCACTCTAGTTTTTCTAGCAATAAAAAAAAAAATAGAAAGCTGTTTTAACTAAACTGAGGAGTCATTTTTAGAGCTAGTTAGGAAAAAATTTTAATCAGAAAACAATTTTATATTGGGAAAGTAACCCCATCAAAACAAGACATTAAGAAAAAGGTTGTTTGAGTTTCATTTTTTAATTGGTGTTGTTAATAGTTTGTGGGGGGTTTTTTCCTATTTTATTGGGGTTTTTCTCAAAACTGACAGAAATGTTTTTGCTTTAACTAATATTCAACCTGTTCAAATCCTGTCCTTAAATCTTGTGTTTTCTTTTTTTTTTTATTGCATTGCTTTTAATCATTATTAGTTTAATTCCGATAAATATACACAAAATGGCAAAGCTGTTGTATAACTTTCTGTTCCCAAAGTAGGGCAATCAAAACCTTGGCTTAATTTAAGACTGTATAAAGGTGTTTACCAAACATCTCTATTGCTTATTCCCCATTTTGTTTGAAGTAACTTCTTTTCCCTAAGTTTTCATAAAATAAGTGAATCTAGAGAGTGGTGCAATGTATTGATTAGAACAAACTTGCTGGTTTTTTATGGATGGCTCCTTTGGAAATGCTGACATCCAATAAAATTATAGAGAGTAGCCTGTTGGGCACAATTCCCTCATCATGAACAGCTCTGAAAAAGCGTGTATAGCATTAAAGGTACTTAGGAAAAAAATCCCAGGGTGTAATTAATAATATGCAACTTCAAGAATTTAAAAGCAATATCTCTGCTTTAAGATAGAAATGATGATTTTCTTATTTCTTAAGGGAAATTCTTCCTGAAGACCATTAATCCCATCCTGAGACAATCTGTAGAAGCAGCATATATCATATATGCCTGAAGATCATCAATAGTTATGTGAATTTCTGGTACAAATTTTTGCTGTGTTTTTTTCCTAATTCTTGATCAGTGAGGAATTTAGATACATTGGGTTTTTTTTCAAAATACTATGAAACACTTTTGTTTTGAAAATATTTTTGTCTCTTTCCCCCAAAGAAGAGAGTGATGAAACAGGAAGTATTAGACAAATGTTGAAGAGCTTATAAAAAGAAATTAACATGAGGCCAAAACTTGCATCCTCACCTGAATCACAAGAACCCCTCTCCCTGGAGACTTTTCATATTCTAAAAATGTAGGTGGCTTGAAATCTACAGAAATGTTTACTTTTCCTCTTTCTAAATTACAGCTTACTTTGCTAATCACATTTTTACTCTTACTTAATTTAACACATGTAAGTGTAAATATAGTCTGTTGGAAATGCAATATGTTTCTTATTCAAAGAGTGTCAAATCCACTTGGTGCAAAGTGGATGAAATTCTCAAAAGATAGCAGCATTCACAGAGCTAAGGATGATTATCTAAGTTCCTCACCATTTCTTCTAGATATGTGCCAGCAGTTCACAGGTGTTCACCAAAAGAGCAGGTGCTAATGAAATTGTGTTTGGTTTCACCGTGTCTTTCACTAAAAGGCTCTTGCCAAGTGCACCTGTACATCTGTTGGAGTAGTGACACATGCTGAATAATTTTTTGTCATATCTCATGCTTCCTGTGGTGATGTCTAGACAGAGAAAAACTACATTTGTTATTTTAAAGCTTGCCCTTTCATAAATAGAAACCTAAATGTATTTGGCTGGTCAGTCACTTAGGTGAAGGCAGTTTTACAGTTTGACAGCTACAGGCAAGTTGTCAGCATCAAATATTTTCAGGGAAATCTATTGAAAATGTTACTCTCTCTTGCCAGACTATTGAGGGGAACTCCACAGGAGCTGTGAAAAAGCTGGTTTTCTGCTATCAGCTAAAATTCTTGAACCACAGGGGCTAGAGCAGTATCAGCACAATAGGATTCAGCAGTCCATACAAATTCTGCCCAGAATACTCTGCAGGGGACAGTATAGGTTATATGGTACAGTGCCCTGACTAAGTGATGCTATTGGAATGCTTAAACTATGAATAGTGTGACCTGACACATCTCAAGTGACAACAAGCAAATTAATGACCAGCTGATAGGGCATTTAATCTATCTATAGTGGTTAAAAATACCTTTGCTGGGAAAACTGTTATTAATTGTTAGAGGAAGGAAACAAATGATCATGATTTTAACTTGAAAGTAGATGTTGTATGCAGTCTTAATTCATTTGTCTGAGTACCATGGGTTACAAATTAATCTATCTAGAAAGAATGGAAGCAGAATCTATAGTCTCAGGAGAATTTTTGTTTGTTTGCATATTTTCTTGTTTTCACAAGGGTAGATATGTTTGCACATCTAGATACATTATTCTCTAATAACAGTTAAATACTTTATTCTTAGATTTTATGATTCACTGTCATATTTAGAGAAGGAAGCAGAGATTTGCTTCAGATTAGTAACCGAACTAGAGGTCTGGTGCATTCAGGAAACCGAAAACCTCACAAACTAAGCAAAGCATAAATAGTGTTTACTTGCCCTGCACCCTGAAATAAGCACACAGAATTAGAATGTCCAGCAGCAATGCACTGACATTTTGCAACATAGTTCAGCTTAAGTATTTAAGTAACATATAAAGGCAAAGAAGAAAAACAAAATTTGTGGTAGAATTGCTCAAAAGGAGAACTGGAAAATATGCAAACAGTAAAACCTGCAAGGTGGAAACAAAAAATGCAGAAGAACTCGGAAAGATGCCTGACAAATTCTGAACCATCCTTAGTCCCAAAATTAAGCTGAACTATATTAGGAAGAAATAAGTTTCCTCCCTTTCTTTTAGTGAAGAAGCATAAAAGAAAGAGTGATGAGAATGATGGGAAGAGTTTGAAAACTTAATTTCTTTTTTTTTATTATTATTATTATTTCCTCATCAAAGAACTCTCACATCTGGCCAATTTGCACTTGGTGACTTTCATGGTTTAACCCCAGACGTTAACTCAGCCCCACACAGCCACTTATTCTCTCCTTCTGGGATGGGGGAGAGAATGGGAACAGTAAAAGTGAGAACACTTGTGGGTTTGTTTAATAGATAAAGCAAACACCACACACATGTAAGCAAAGCAAAACAAGGAATTAATTCACTGCTTTCAATTGTTCAGTCATGTCCAGGAAATCAGTGCTCTATCATATGTCCATAGCCAGCAGCAGGAACTACATAACATCCACTCCAAGGTAGATGGTGATGACCAAAGAATGGCTGCTTCCAACAGATAGTGATAAAAACTGGTAACTGGTGGTGCCTATTGTCAACAATAGTCAAGCAGTGCGGTTTTGAAGTTGAAAACTGGACTAAATTATCAGTCATCTAAATGTTTCTATCACAGTAAACTAATTCCTTAACTGATTCGAATATCCATATTCTATTTCACTGCGTGTCTCGATTCTAAGAGATGAACATCAATATTTGATGCTCCTACCTTTATCTTCTTTTATATTCAATTGAGAAAAATAGTCATCCTTAGGGAAAATTCAGTCTGATCTATCCTAGTTACCTACCTAGCTCTACAGATAAATTGTCCTATTGAGAGCATGCCTCACTCCACTGAATATAAAAGGCAGAACTGAATAATTATTTCTTCAACTGCTTTAAATTTACCACTCCACCTTCCAACACATGAAAAAAAAAATCAGCCTGTAAAAGAATAGAATCTTCTGAATTTCAGCTCACTTCTGTCTGTTCTGGGGACCCAGAGGTGATAGGTGACATTTAGCTTTTTGGTTTTTTTTAAGTCTCTTTTTCTAGAGTCGGATGGACCAACTGGTGTTCAGCAATTGGCAGAGAAAGTAGGACAGAATTTTTACCTGGAGTGAATCCAACTTTCTTTTCCTCATGGCTGCTGGAAGCTCACTACACCTGGCATGGGCTCTGCAAATGAACAGCCTCCCTGCTGCCAGTCCTTTCGACCTGACAATTTGGCTTGAAACCAAATTGTCTAGAATGCATCAGTAGGAGTCATATGACAAGAGCAGTGAACTGATGACTAAGATATACTTTTATGGGAGCAGGACAGCAGCAAAGTGAAAAAAAGCTGGGTACATAAGAGGACTTTCAGGAAGCTGAGGAACTTCAGAAAGTAACTTCTGAGAAGATAAATTGAGGGGAAAAAAGTTATGGAATTATGCAGAACATGATCAGAAAGTGGGGACATGAAGAAAAAGTGCTGAAAAGACAGATTTTGATATAGAAAAACTAAAATGGAGAAATCTTGCTGAAATATATTTTTCTGTAATATATTGTATGTATCTATTACTACACTGTCTTCCTTTTGAAATGCAAATATTTTTTCCAAATTTGCAGAATCATGCTTTTATTAGCTCTGCTTTAAAAGTTTAAAGAAAGTGTTTCAACTTCAATTTCAGCTTATGCTTTCATTATAACTTCAAAATATTTTCTGCTGTATATAGCTGTCAAAATGTTTTTAGGAGTAGTAGTACAAGTAACTGCTTAATGAAATGATATGGCATCTGTCCAAGCACATGGAAAGGAAAGGAAAGGAAAGGAAAGGAAAGGAAAGGAAAGGAAAGGAAAGGAAAGGAAAGGAAAGGAAAGGAAAGGAAAAAGGAATGACCACACCACCAAAAATATCAATTTCCCTTTTTTTTTCTGATTCATGTGTCACTGTCTATGGCCTGAGTCAAATGTCCTGTAAGTGGACAAGCATCATGTTTCATATTCTTTCCAGTACACATTAATGTCAAGGTTGTCAAATTATTTAAAAATGAAACATGACATCTTAATGAAAACTAAAAGCTGTCACTTGGAATACAAAATGTGTTGATGGAAAATAGCCTACAACAATACAGTGTCTATTTAGCACTAAAGAGTATATGGAATTTGCTGAGTAAAGCAGTTTACTTTGATAGCTATTCATTTGACAGAGAACACACTACAAAGCCTTTCCTTGAAAAATGTTATAAAATTGTAAGTGCACTTTTAGGAAACCACTCTATCTGAAATGCTTTTGCCTTCACACAGGTGCACTTTTCCTTTGTGTGTCCTGAACTACCTAATTCAGCTAAATTGCAGCTAAATTAATGAGACTTTAAATAATGTTTTCCAATCATAAATATATTGAATCTCAATAGCTGAAAAAAATCTATGAATCAAATGCGAATAACTTGATCTAACACAGCTTAAACTAATCTGCTTTTATTTGGCTTTAATTACTAAACATCTTCTTGGTGGGATTGGTTGAATGTAGGCTGGATTGCAGAGGCACAGACGGGAAGGATGACTGTCTGAGACACTGGGGCACAAATGGCTTCAGAATATGTATTCCATTTATTTTCCTCTTCAGTGAGGACGGATATAAGCACTGACCCTTCAGAGCTGTCAGTGAAAGAGTCCCACCAGGTCTATCTACACTGCCAAGTAATTACTGCACTGCCAAATAATAAAAGACCAGGAACAACTCAGAGGATGAGATTCCTGTTCATCCACCCTATTTAATTGTTGGCTTTTCCGTTGGCTATGGTTTAGACACACAGAAATAAAAATACCTCAAGGAAAAAGGTGCACAACTGAGAGCAAGAGGAGATTGAGACTGAGAAAAAATACTACATGGCTTGTCTTCACTAGAGTCTCAGCAGAGTAAAGAGAAACCAGACTGTGAAATCTAGTGTACAGGTCCGCTAATAAACTCTAATCTTTTATTTGGCAATGTAGACATAGAGAGGCAAAATAAAAAGATTTTCTAAGAAATATTTGTAAGAGTATTGATGGCAGGACTGCAACTTTATAATGCACTGTTCATTACAGGAAAGGAATGCTATTACAGTTAAAAAAAAAAAGACAAAAATTAGTGGATAATTGTTGAAAACCTGACAAAACAATTAAAGCTGTGCAGGATGCAACTTTCCTTACCAACTTATATACAAAGTAATTTTCCTAAAAATAGAGGTATAAAAATAAGTATTTGAAGAAGGATAAAAAGGAAAAGGAAAGGAAAATGCAATGAATATCAAAATGATGAAAATCCGAACTTGTAATCATTACTTCCCATAATTTTAGTAAAGAGAAATGAAGAAAGAAAAGGCTTGTAAACTTAGAAACAAGTTTCATATGAAAGTTATTTATTTCCTGGTAAATTTAAAATGCTCAGTAACTATATAGATTGGCTTTAAATAAAGTTGATGACCAAATGAAACTGTTGGTTTTATGCATGAGTAGGATCACAAAAATAACGTCTTCATTTTCTCTCTGTGATAACATATTTTAAAAGTGGAAAAAACTGCTGTGCAACAGCAGCCAAAAGAAAGGAGTAAGAAATTCTGTAGACACCAAGGTCAGTGAAGAAGGGTAGGGAAGAGGTACCCCAGGCATCAGAGAAGAGATTCTGTTGCAGCCAGTGTTGCAGACCATGGAGAGGCAGCTTTGGCCCTATAGCCCATGGAAGTTTGTGGTGGAGCAGGTGGAAGCACAGAGGGTGATGGTGACCCAATGGGAAGCCTGTGCTGCAGAGGGCTCTTGGTAGGGCTTATGGCTACTTGGAGAGAGGACCCCATGCTGGAAAGGATTTACTGGCAGAACTTGTGACCCCATTGGGGACCCACGCTGGAGAAATCTCTTCCTGCAGGACTGCCACCCCATAGAAGGAACTCACTCAGGAGCAGGTCATGAAGAATTACAGCTTGTGTGAAGGACTTACACTGAAGACTCTTTCCCATGGGAGGAACCTTATGGTGGAGCAGAGGAAGACTGTGATGAGTCCTCCCGCTGAGGAGGAAGAAGTAGAAGGCACAATGTGTCAAACACAAATCCCTTTCCCTATTGCCCTGTCCACTGTTCAGGGAAGATGTAGAAAACACAGGAGTAAAATTAAGTCCAGAAAGAAGGGAGGGATGGAGAGGAGGTATTTTAAGATTTGATTTTATTTCGCACTACCCTATGCACAAACCTTCTATTATGACTTTTTTCTCCCCATCCAGTTGAAGAGGACAGATAGAGAGGTTTATTGGGCACCTGGCATCCAGCCAAGGTCAACACACCATAAATGTATTAAATGTTTATCAAATTTTCTGCACATTATAATGTAACAGCTACTAGTGCCATTGAGAACAGCTACTAGTGAATGGGCAATAATTTATTCTTAAACACCAGCTGCTACATGTAACTTTCTTCTGACCTTAATACTTTACTAAAATACTATTGAGGCTATGCTGATTAGTTGTAACTATAATTTGGAATCCTGTTATTTTAAGAGACATGATCAGAATCAAATTTTAAATTAAAACTGAATATAATAATGTATTTCTCAGCTTTACCATTGTTTATAGTTAAAAATCTTTCTCCTTTTTATATTGTATGTCTAAGCAAAATTTAGCATTAATTCATGATCTGAGACACTGGGCAATAGCCAAATGCAAAAATAACTATTTAAAATAATACTTTAAAAAACACATATCTAATAGTTGCTCTCAATTATTTTTCTAATTTTTTATTTAATAATAAAAATTCAAAAAAATCCACACACATCCAAATTCTAAATCTAAACTTCAAAGTAAGTGTTCTATTTCCAGATTAGCAAATTATTTTAAAAATTAATTAAGATTAAATTCTGATGTTGCTAGTCTCAGTTGTACTACTTAGATCTAGTGAGGCATTTTTGTTACTTGGAACCACTTTTAGGAAAGACAGATATGCAGATGTGTAGATAGGTAACATATACATACACATATGAATATATGAACATCTTCATAATCTTTAAAGGGAATTCTGTGCTCAGACCACTAAAAATCAGTTTAAATGTTGTGCATTTTTAGGATGTAAATTAATTCATAAAATCTGTATCTTCTCATTTCATCTTAGACAATAGCATGAAACAGTAGGACACTGTACTAAGAGTCTTGTGTAAGCTCAAGACAGGATCATTTGTCCACAGAACAGAGCATAATTCAAAAATGACAGCCCAGGTCCTTCAAATAGAGTAGCTGTAATATCACAATGGTTGCACATCTAGTCCTTGCTCTTGTCATGGTGGTGGAGAATCACACTGACACAGATCCTGCAGGTATAGTACTCCCTGTTCTGAAAGTCCTTCAGCCAGCAGTGCTTGATACAGACACATTCTACTTCACTAATCTTATTCTTTTTTTTTTTTTTTTTTTTTTTTTTTTATGTCCCTGTTGTACTATCTCACAGTATTGGTAACACTGCTAGAATGGACTCTAGAAATAGAAATGAATAAATATGTTATGACTTTCAAGCACTATTCCAATGAGTCATAGAGCAGTAGCATAATTCTTGTTTGTGATGTTGGAATTAGTTTTCATAGTGATAAGTTGTGGAATTAGGGTAGATATTTGTGAATTGACTGAATAAATCGGAAATGAAGATTAGGCTAAGTATGCCAAACACATCCTCTTCTTCCATATAGTGACAAAGAAATTCAGAATAACTGTATGGTGAGAAAGAAATGCAGAATAACTTGCAGTTAATATAATGATGAATAAATGTTGAAAATGTTTTGCCTTTCCTTGTAGGCCTTTTCTAGATAAAAATGTAATTAAAAATTAAGAAAGCTTTATCCATATGAGGGTTCTAACATGAGTCATAATGTTATAATGGCCCATTAAAATAATGAAACTTTGGAAGTAGGATTTCTAGTTCAGTAATAATCACTTTTTTTTTCTTTTCCCTACTATGCTACAACACAAAATCATTCTCCAATATTGTCCTTATGTGACTTCTAGTAGAAGTTTTGCATCCAGACCAATAGGAGAAGGAAATTTGTTGCCTTTTAAGTCAGTCACCCCACTTCCAATTAATTTTTATATTAGACAATATACTATAAAAAAATTATTAGATTTTTCTTTTGAATAGTGGTTTGTTTCTATAAATTTCTATATCCCAGTTCTACAGTGGGCTTGGCAAAACTGCTGCAAATAGTGAGCGACACTTATGCTTTGCCAGTTTTTGTTACCTTCCTTTTCACTAAAGAAGCTTAAAATTTTATATATTCAATAAGAGTCTTAATGTGTGATCTTACCTACACAATGAAAATTTAGTACAGCCATGTAAATACCTGGAACTCTTCTACCCATAGTTTATTATTATTAGGTCCCAAACTAGTCTTAATGCATCTTTGAAACATTCTAGGCTACAGAAAATGACTAAGTTTATAGGTGACCAAGCAGTTGAGTAAACTGTCCCATCATCACAAAGGGGTTATACAGAGACCAAGACACCATTCCATTTAATATATTGTTCTTATATCAAGTTGACTACATATTGAGGGGAAAAGTAGTTGTCAAAATAAGAATTTTTTCTGAAAATTTCTATTTCAGTTTAAACAAAAAGAACTATATTCTTCAATATGACAGTTGTTAACATAAGGGTTATAGAGCTATGGTGACCTGTGCTGGCCAAAGATTTAGCTGTTATAACTTTGTTTCAGGCGAGAAGGTAGAATGATTCAATTTTCCAATTAGATGAACTGCCAAACAAACAATTTTTCAGAGGCAGGAACTAAATAATTACATCTGTCCTTGAAATGTTCTGTGTCATGTTTCTAAAAACATATCTTTATCCCAGCTGTTCAAGACCAAGGAAAATAATTAATAGTAGAAATACCTGCAGATTCTTTAAAAGTTTTTTGCTAACACAGTGTTATAAAATCTCAGTTAAATCAATAAACTGGTTCAAAAATAGGTCAAGAGTTAAAATTATGAAATATGTACAACAACAACAACAAAAAGAACAAAGCAGTTAATTGACCTCCCACTTGTAAACTCTGGAACTTTACTTGTTCTACAAGGAAAGTATCATATTGAATTAGGAACTTTCCCTTACACACTGGAAAATATAAGGGTAGTTGAACTTCAACCTTCAATTATATTTAGGCTTTATTTCAAAATAGCATCTACAACTGTTAACACCAATAAAAAGGTGAAAATAATAGTTTAGCTTATTCTTACATTGCCTAGACCTCTTCTTCAGAAAAAGTGTTCCTTTAAATCAATATGGTTTGTTTAAGAAGCTTGATAAACAAAAGATAAAGATCCTAGAATTTAGACTTTCTGGTATAATACAGTTAAAGTGACAAAAGATATCCTATATAGCACATTTGTCATTTTTTTTGACCCTGTGTCTTGAGTTCTTCAATATTAGATTGCTTTACACAAAAACAAGCAGAAAAATTTTACTAGCTGAATTTAGTTATATATAAAGCATAAGTGTTATTTATTTAGTAGTGATTTGTGTGTATTCCAGCACATTTCTACATTTTGAGTTTCCATCTAAATTTCATATTTCAAGGGTTACCTCTGCAGCTGTTATGTGAAGGCTGAACCTTTTTTTTCATTAAAGTAGATTTCCACTGGATTAACCTTGCACTGTCAAAATGTACCATTTAATCAGTGCTGCTATTTTCTTGTAATGGAAAAGAGCAAAACTTATGACTGTTGGCTTTGTATAAACACACAATACAAACAATAAAGTTTTCTGCTTACACTGCAAAGTCACGTAGCCATGGAGAAAAATACTGTAGTATGGAAGATTATATAATTATGAAATAGTGGTACTAATTTTTCAGTTGTCTATATTTAAAATGGAGCAAAGAAAAGTAATTAATTTTGTATTCCACTCATATATTTTAAAGAATGTAAAAATTATTTTGGAAAATTATTTCATGGAAAGGATTTCAGCCCTGGAAGTGAGACAGACCCTCAAAAGAAGCTGAAATAATTGAGGAAGCTGATTTATGTATGCCAAATATGTGATGCAGAAACTTTAACAGAAACACATTCTTAATCATAAGGCCAAATGGCATAAGATAAAATCTTACAGGAGAGAGAAAGAAATTGTATTTCTTGGGTCTTCTCATTCTACATATCCTGCAGCAAAATTTCTAGTAAATCCAAAAATTTAAAATAATTATTGCTATTTTTATTAGTTGGTAGTAAAACAGAATTTGATGTATTAATAGTCAATAAGTTAAAAAATGGAAAGTGTAGTTTTTGTTTTGTTTTAATGATGTTTTATTTTGAGATTAGAAATATGCAGAAAGTGAAATGGGTCTGAGGTTGAGATTCTAATAGAAATATGCAGAACTTTTAAGATATTTTTCTGGTGGAGATGATAATGGGAAGAAATTCATATCTTGCATGAACTGGAAGACCCCCTACATTTATTCTCCACTCAAACTTAGGTTGTGTTGTGCTTTAGAGTGTTGTCTGTATTGTGTAAAAAGCATTTTGCTTAAAAATTTCAAACTGTTTTCAATCAGAAGTTGAAGAAATACCAGTTAACACAAAATAGATTCATTTTTATAGTAAATCTGGAGAAAATAAAGAAAACCAGTTCTTCCGCCATATTCTTTGAGAGGTGATGTCTTAGTTTAGATTAAATAAAAACAGATAGTCTGCTGTATAATAAATTTTAAAATCAATTGTTCTAAGCTATGAGACTTACACAATTTGTGATCAAGCCTTCTTATTTTTTACTTGCTTTTTTGGGTTGTTTTAAGTTTACATTTCCTGTGACAAAAAACCCCTCCTATCAAACCTGCAGATACATCAGGTGAATACCAAGTTCATTACTTGCTAGAGATAAATTGTTGATTTAAGATGTCCTAGCTGATTTCAGTGCTTTATTTCTCCCTGATGTGCTAATATTAATGAAAGTATTTATATGTTACAATAATTTTTCTTTTGTTCAGTGCACCTTATTTTTTACCCTAACCAAAATAAAGTTTCATGTCAACCTAATTCCACTTCTCGACCTATTTTAAGTCAGCTTTTTATAACTATACATACACATTTTCATTAATTGTCCTTTTTTCTTTGTTTGTTTTGAACCACATGGTAGCATCTATATAATCTTATTAGTTCAGACCTTTGACAATCATGGTTCTACTCTGGAAAACTCCTCCAGGAACTTGCTGTCTCACACTTTTTAGATTGTATTTTGATTTTAATTTGACATCCTGAACTTCTTGTTCATTCTGATGTACAGAGCAGATTTAAACATATTTACCTTGAGTTCAAAATACTTCTACTTACAAGATAACCCATGACAGCTACAGACTCACAGAGTATAACTGGGTGATAAGGCAATGATAACTGGCATCATTGTCCCCCTGTTGATGGGCATCCTGTCCCATACTGAATTAAGAGCATGTATCTACTTGATTACAAAAAAGTGATTCAGCTCTCTGTTCAAGAGATTTTCTTTCTATATCCTTAGTGAAAATGAAGTGGTATGGATAATATTTTTTAAAACTTATATTTCTTCAAAAAACTTATACTTCTTCAAAATATTTTTATAGTAGCTAGTAGAAATCCACAGAAGACACAATTGTAAAGAAAGGTGATAGAAAAGAGTAAACCAATCAAGTATACAAGGAGAAGTAGAAGTAATATGATTATAAGGGATTGCATAGTTATTTTTCTTGTTAAAAAAGTATGATTGTATAACAGAGAGGAAAACAGCCTTTATGGCTTGTCCTGGCTGTTGCATACTCAATAGTAAAAATTAAGCTGGAGGAAAGGAAACAATGAACTAGCAGGAGATTAATTTTCAATTCCTTCTACTATAACTTGGTTCACACACTGCAAGTTACAGCCCACAGATAAAGCTATTATAAAAATTCTCAACTGGAGCAGTTGTATTTATTTTCTTTTGTCCTACTTTGGGCCCAGGTTCAAAATAAAGGAGGTATATAATTTTGAACTATAATCTTAATTAAAAAAAATTTAATTAATTTCTCTTACGCTTATTTTAGGGGAAAAGAACTGAAAAACAATGAATAAAATGCAAATAGCTGTTAGTTAATAAACTGTAATAGATAAAGCTCAGTTCAAAATATGTGTGTTTTTACCTTAATACCTCTGCATTGACAAGATGTCAGGAGAACAGTTGCCACAGTCTTCCTGTGTTTTTATATTTCTGTTTTTATATTTCTGAGAGCATACTTAATATTACATGATATATCACATATTAAAAACAAAATCTCTGCCTGGATTCATACATCTGGTCCACAGTAAATGAACCAAGTATCAATGATAAATTTATTTCAAATGCTGCAAAACGTAAGTAAAACCTTAGTGGCAGAAGTAAACGAAACGTGTAGTAGCAACACTTCATTATTTAGCAACATAGGGACAGCTAATAAAAATAATTCTCCTTAAAATTCATAAGCCCAAACAAATAAATGTTTCCCTTGACTTTTAACAAACTCTTCACACAAGCAAGTTTCTTAGAAGGTAAGTCTAATTTTGAATTATCAACTCAACTGGAAAGCAGAGTAAGAACATAACAAGTAGATTGCTATGGGAAGAACAATAACTTAGTGGGAAAAAATTTGCATTGTTTATCTCAGGAGCATTCTAATAACTTAGGCAATTTTTGAAGATATATATTTAAAATTAATTAATGATTTTTAAAATTAAATAGGGTAACAAGATTCATAAGTAGGCTCAAATTCTTCAGAATATATTTAAGTGTAATTTTTAAGCGTAAATTGTTTTGAATAAATCAAAATGAGTGAAAAATAGGTATAAGCTATAAATGAGCTGATTATTCTACTAGTGGTAGCAAAATGTCTTTAATAATCTCTTATACCATGTAATTTGAATATTCCCACATCTGTAATTTTCCATAGAAAATTCCTGTCAAATAGGAAATTACTGTTAACTTAAATTCAAAGCTTGGGAACTGATGTCCAGAAAACTTTAAAGTATGCCTAGATAGATATAGATAGAGTTGATGAAACTCAGTTACTGAATGCTGATATATTAAATAAGGGTCCCTATAATATATGTCTGAATATGATAGGTTGTCGCACGGTGTGATACAAAGAAATCAGGTACTCAGTTAGGTCAGAGTTACTAAGGCTGGGCAGGAGAGTAGAAGAGCGCTTAGCTCTCTTTATTTTTACATTTATATATCTTGTTACAGACAGCTATGGATTGGACAATGAGGTTACTACTTCTCCAACTCTATAGGTAAGGAACACAGTCTATTAACCTTTTCTGCCCTTGGGAAAGGAATGATAAACAATACTAAAGGTACAAAACAATTCTTGGTTAGTTAGCAAAACATTTACTATGTTTAAATAAAATCTATGAGAACTTTTTCTACTAAGTATTAACACAGCACACTAAAAATTCAGAGCAACAATAGGTCTTTCTACCATGTCACAGCTATAATGTTTTGAGACTTTAGGTTATTACAAGTAGCCCTAGTTGCCTATTTTCCTGTAACTGAGCCATTACTATGAGCAGAAGACACGAGTTCATTTACATAAATGTTAAATTTCTTTAATCCTGGGCTAATATTTTGTACCATGTTTGCTTAGAAATTTAGGTATAGTTTCTATTGCTTGGTATTCTGTACCAGTACAAAGCTTAACACAGGTCTCTGTATCTGTAACCAAACAGGTGAAAAAAGTCACTGTGGTGCAACAATTACTTAGTGTGGAGTCCCTTATATTCTAGAAAAAGAGGAACACATTCTACATGTTCTTGTGGATTTTGATTAATTTATTTCATGGTGTTCACCTCTGCAGTGGCTTAAGTCATTAAAACATCAGTTGCCTATCCTGCTCTGCAGGGAAGCACAATTGATAACTAATTTGAAATGAAACCAAAAAAAGGGACCTTTCTATCATGCTTCTTTCAAGGTGATATCAGTATTATTCCATGTTTTGTGTATTTTGTTTTGTTTTGTTGGGGTTTACTTGTTTTCTTTCTTGATACATGAATATTTATCAGATTATTTTTTCTCTGTGAGCAACAAAATTTATTTAGACTGATTTTGAATCTAAATAGTTTCATTTTCTACACTAGTCTCCCACTGTTATCAGATAATTCTCTAAACATCATAGCACTTTCACAGCTGGCAACAAAATCTCTGATCAATTTCAGACACCGAATATATTAGAAATACATTTAGGACATTTAGTTTCTTGCATATTTAGAAATAATTTCTGTGGAAATTCAGATGTTAAATCTATACATAAATGAAAGAAACTTTTCATAAAGATACTGTAGATTGTGTTCCTTTCTTATATATTTAAACTGCTTTTGTTACACACCAAGCGAAGAAAAGGCAGTTAATTACTTTAACCTCGTTATTTCAGTAGGATGATTTATTCTCTGTTTAATTCAGAATAGAAACTCAATTTTTATTAAAAGAGATTAGCAAAGACCATACCTTACTGATCACCCAGAAGTTGATTTCTACCACCTATCCTAGGAGAAGATAAATTTCTTCCATTTTGTATAAATAACTTATTATATATTGATCTAGAAAGAGATAGACATTATGGGAAGAATTCAGCCCACTCACTTTTTATCTTGCCAATCTAGCTAAATGGTTTTTTCAGGTTTTCTATTATCTGTGGCTTCCTATTCTTTGATGCATACAATATTTTTCAGTCTTGTTAGGCTATGTTCTCTAGGCACCTAGTCACATTTTAGTAGATGTGCTCATAAACATTCCTTTTCAAGTCAGCAGATGACTAGGAGCAACTTTGATCCAAAGATAAACCAGAAGAGACAGAATCCTACTTTAATTCCTGGGACAACTAATCCATTAGTTAGGCATAAACCATGTAATAAATAAATTGGAGTATTCATTTTTGTGTATGAAACTGTCAGAAACTAAGTACTCCTATATGAAACAGAGCTATTACAGCTCCTCTCCCATACAGGGACATTTAAATTCATGATTTCTTGTGCTAAAGGATATCCTATCCAAATTATAGAACGTATTTGAAAATATTTATTTTTTCTGTGCTTCCTATTGAGGCAAGGAATGCAAGTCAGTACTGTGAGAAAGATTCATACCTTTGTGGGCCACACAAAAACAAAATTATTGGTTCATAGAGATACTTGCGGTTTGTATATTTTACTTCAGACTGTGCTTATGGACTGAATGCTGAGTGGGTGTGGGCAGGTCACTGACAGACTTAGAAAAGGTTCACATACTTGCAGTTTTCTTCACCTAACTGTTCATTATATTGAAATCTATTGACCACAGAAATCCTAGGTTAAGCCATGGAGCACATTGCCTAGGATATCCAGAACCAGAGATCATCAGAATCTGACTGGATGCAGACCTTAACAATCAGCTCTAGGAGCCCTGGGTTTGGGACTTGACCTTCAGAGGACAGCTGCCAGTTTCTGAAAGAAATAGTCTCATCAGTTGGCTAAGAAACAGCTTCTCCACAAGTGGTTCCATTGAACTACTCTGATGGAAAAGTCTTATAATTTACTTTCTTCATTCTGCTTTTTAAGGAAGTCAGTCATGAGAAAAATTTGTTGTGTTCTGAATGCCGGGTCAAGAGATGTTAAGATAAATCAGCTCTGAGATAAGTGATCTTTACCACACATAGCTTATATTTCTGTGGCTGATTCAATGCAGCACCCAATCTATAGTTAAAGAGCATTAGATTGCATATAGGGATATGTATGTTTTTAATGGTTAATAACTCTATTAATAAACAAGTAGGGGTTTTCTTTTGGTGCTCTAAATTGCTCTCCAAAGGCATCTTTTATTTGACTGTACAGGGAGTTCCTAGTACTGTGAACGACTCTATCCTGTGGAACATAGGATCCAGCTTAACTAGGAGGCAAACCTAAGCACCTGTCCTGAGATTTTAGGTTCAAGATTTGAAATGTAGTTAAACCTCACAAACCTGAATATTAAGCATTTTCCACATACCATTTTTGACTGTGTTGTGTTAGCCATGTTCTGGTAATAAGTCTTCTACTTGAACTTATGTTCAACTAATCCATTGAAGAAGATTAATTAACTATGTATGCTTACACAGTGCTGGAACTGAAAGTACTTTAGATAACGAAATAACTAATGCTCTGCTTTAAAGATCAGCAATAATATATAAACTGGCAGTAGATGTCTCTAACTCTTGATTTGTCTTACAAAATTAGGCCTTTTACCAATATGTCTGGATTCCTTGAATTCACACTTGTAAGTGAAGGTGAGTGAATTGGAGTTCCATAAAGATAAAACTGTGAGTATAAGACAAAACAACCTTTTTCAGACATTTGGACAGCATATTCATTGAGAAAGTCAGATAGAAAAAAATTTTAAAACTGCTCATCAATCATCAAGAAATAAATGAAATATCATCTTTAGAATGTTCCTGAACTGGTTTTTGATTTTACTTTTAGTTCAAATATATCAACATGACTTTTTGTCTTGTTTTGACCTTCAGTAATCTGAAAAGACTCTTAGAAATGCTGTGTTTCTATATCCATCTGCACAATAATTGACTAAAAGTATTGAAGAATGCTAAACAAAAGCAACTAATAGGTATTATCTAAACTATCTCATCTCCTTTCATAACTTCATGAATTTATTGGGAGTTTCAGAAAACAGTAAAAGGCTGAAAATGGGAATGGGTTTTCAAAGTTAATTTCTGTAGAATCAGAACTATTTTAAAGCGGCACATATCTCCAGAGAGAATAAAATTAGTTTTAATATGCTCTCAAAGTACAACAGTATTGCTGAACCATCTAATTACTAAAAATTGCTAACTGAACAACTGTGGTATTTTTCATCTTAAAAACATGTGTAATATGTCTTGGACATACTTCCACTAGTTTCATGTGCTGAACATGATGTTACCAGTCTTCGTTATTAAAACCTTTGAAATGTCACTTTTCCTACCAACCTTTCTGTCCTTTCAGTCTTGATATCATCTCCAGTTTCTTTCTCTTCTCTATAAATGTAACCCATCACTCAGTTTCATAACTCTTCTTTTAAGAACCTAAAACCTTGTCACTTTTTTTTTTTCATTTTTAAGGTCATCCTTTAAGGAAGATGGCATACTTTAAAAAGAATGTCTCTTTGTGCTATTCTTCAGTAATATTCTTCACTCTAGTCCAGTTTTTTGACAATATATTCCTTCTCATCAATCTGTACCAAAGTGTAAGTGAAAATTCACTGCATGACATCAGATAATTTGGGAACCCAAAATTTTGCATGCCAGCTTCCTAAATAAGTCTTCTCTCCTGATGTCCAAATTCCTTACTACTTGCCTTCTTGTCTTTCCTTGGGATCTTGAAGCTCTACTCACTGTCGTCACAGCTGCCAGTTATTGTCATTATAGTGAGACAGATATTCTTTGTTCATCAGCTGCAGGACAAGTACACCAGCATCTGAAGTTAGTCCAGGACTTGCATTCAACAACTCCTTACACACCTTGTCACCTTGTCACCCTCTCTTTGTTGTTTTTTAAAATACTGTACCATACATCATAATACTTCAGTTGTTCAAAATACCCTGCTATGTATTTACTATTCTCTTTCATTACTTATTGGCATGCAGCTCCTTGTTTCAATCCTGTGCTGTACACATTAGAACAAGGATACTTCAGATGGATGAAGAGTCACTTCACCGTTTCAAGGGAAACGTGAACATCTCCCCCATTGCCCTTTCCCACACACATTCTCCTACTGATTTAAGCCTTTGGTCTCCTTTCTCTGATGAATCTTACTTAAAGTTCTCTTCATTGTGTTATTCACAGGCAACTGTGATGCCTGAATCCTCTTTATGTTTAGCAGCTCTTATTTCTTGAAGTGAGTTCATAGTTACAGGAGGCAAAGTCCTGAACATGACAACTCTGCTGCCAAGAGTTGACAATGAAGTGTTTATGTGTTTCTGTTTCCTTTCCCTTTAATAGTATGATTCAGGGCATTACCACCTGGACTTTGCTCCTGTCTTCGAGGCCTATGTGTTCCCCACTTCCAGCTCTCATGGTCCTGGTAATCTTTGTCCTACCCCTGCTCAAGCACAGCTTTTGAGCATTCCTCCTTCTATTTGCCATGGGGTTTAGGCTCTGGACTGTGCCACATCTCTGCAGAGATTCTTTCACTTTCACATACATCTTCCCTGATACAACATGCTCTTCTTAACCTCCTTCCTTGTCTCCTTCCTTTGGCTTAGCAGGTTGACCAGACCACAGCTCCTGGAGCTGAAAATATTCTCAGCTCCTACCTAAGAGAAGAGCATCTGGTTCATCCTGCAGCCCAAGACCCAGTGATTATACCTCCCCTTGGAAGTCCCTTGGGTCAATGTCTATGCTAATCTACAAGTCACATGGATTAAACTGTGTCCTTTTGTGTCAGCTGAGATGTCTGGGAGTCTCAAGAAGCGTATAGGGGACTTTGGAGTTACCCTGTTTGGACCAAATTTGTATGGATTACCCAGCTCTCCTTTGCTTGATCTATTTTTAATACTTTTGGTGTGCTGGCATTCTCTGCCATCAGTTTCCAATAAGAAACTGGGCACAGACCTCTGCTTATTCTGAGAGTATTCCTACTTGGCAGTAACTGCGTCTCTTGGCAGTCACTGTGATTCAGTTCTCAGCTCCCTAGTGAGCAGATGCTTGTGCTTTTCATTTCTGTTTTTTATCCCTGTCAATTGCAGACATTCACATGAGTACAGGTACAAAGCTCTGGTAATAAGAAGGGATGAATCTATATAGAAAGATATCTCAAAGATTAAATGATGCTAAGGCAATTACAATGTTTTTGAATAAGGATTTTCAATGTCTTTTTTTCATAGTTGTCTCTGATTGTTAAAAGGCGTGGTTTGCAAAACATTTTCCTTTAAGAACCCAGCTTACAATTAGATGAAATATATGACATTAGTCTGAAAAGGCTAATCCTACTTTTACCATTCTATTCTCTTGATATTCTACTCTAGGCTTATTTCAGCATTTTGGAATCTATGAGATTATGGAACATGATGAGGTAGTGTGTAAGCCTACATGGTCAGAAGTTATTAGGTATTTAAAAGCTTAATTCCAAGAACCTGTCAATGTTTTGAAGCTTATTTCAACAGCAGAATAGAAAGAGAACAGCAGAATGGGGGCATTACAAGTGCACAAGTGTGGCATAGGAATTTAGACTTAAGATACTTTAATAGCTGAAGAGGCTTCTGTGTGGAGCCCTCTTTTCATGAAGTAGATTATTTGCAACCTTTAAGAATAGTGAATCTGAATTCTTCTGTAATTACAGTGGGAAAATAGCACCTAGGGAGATAAATATGTAGTCCAAATTAAGTTTTAATCTCAGTAAGTAAAGGGTGTAAAAATAGTTACCCAGGCATCTAGAGAAGCAATGCCTAAAATCCCACAAGATTTAGGCTCAGAATGAGTTGCAGTTTTTGTGTCTCAAGTGGCAGATCATTCATAACTTTGTACCTCCTGTAGCAATGCTCATTTTAATCACCTGATGTCAACTTAAAATTCAACATTACTATTGATTAAGCATTTGATTAAACTCCTTCTAATGTTTATGTCCCCTACTTCTGTGAATCAATTTCTTCAGACTAAATGAGCCATTTTCAATCCATGGAAACTAATTTTCAGTCTGTTGATTTGTTTTTACAGAAAGAAATTTTGAGTACTAATGTGCAGCTATGTGAAAATTATGACCCTTGATGGTCATAGAATACTATTGAATGCTTAAAATTATATATACTATAAATCATATTTCAGTAGGTTTTTTTACAGCTAGTGGCTAATAAAAAACCCACTGGGCAGTAATATTGTACTCTAAGTACTGTATTTATTCTGATTTTCCAGTTCACTGGCTTGATATTTACTATCTTCTCTGTAAGTATATAGAATGTTCACAAAGTCCACAAAAAACCATCATGCGTTCAAAACAAATGAGCTCTAAGGCAAATGACTTATTTCTATTGTGGAGTAATTATTATTGTATATTTCAAATCGAGAAAATGGATTAGTTTTTCACCGCAAGCCACATATTTTGGATTCTTTAAACAGACTTGCTGCTCTCAGTCAAGTCCTATGCAATTTAAAGTATCTCTAAATAGATACAACGTATTATTCTCTGAGTACTGTGGGCAATACATTATATTTTATAAAGTCTAATTAAAAATGTCAATAATGAAAATAAATTCAGAAAAATAATTCCATAATATGTTAAAAGAAAAGTGAACTCTACATATTCCTAGTCTTAAAGGAATTATGAACAGAAGAATCAAAGAAATGTGTATGTATGCAAGCTTTGGTGTCATTTTCGAAGGCTGATTAGGGAATCTTCCCAACTTAATTAAAAATAAAGTAACTGCTCAAATTTGTCTAGCATGGTTGCCAACCAGTAATTAAAATTCACACAAATGATTAGGGATCACACTGTAGGTAGAAGCAGATGTGATTTTTTTGGTTTTCTTTTTTCTATTGAAGTATCTTTAAACACATTCAGAGTTTTAAAATTTTAGTTTCACTGAGAATTAAAATGTATTCTGAAAAAAATTGTGTCTCAGGATAAAAAATGTTCTTTGCTAAACCTCAATTTTAAAATCCTTGAAGCAACTAATTTGGTTAAATTCTTAATAGATTTTCACATGTGTATGAAAGGGTGTCTTCATCCTCCATTTGCTCATGCCAGGACTCCCTTCTGTCCAGCCCAGTGCCCAGGAACCTGGGGTCCTTGCCCAGGCTGAGACAGAGCTGTCACTTTCCTCTTTGCAGGTTCAATCAGTGGTGAATTTTCCAGGATCATAAGCACACACACACATTTGTGAATGAGTGCCAGCACAGACCCTCTACTTGGTACCCCTCCCCAGATCCCAGCCCCTCTTACCCACTCCACAGGTTTCTACTGTCCAGCTGGTCCAGCTCAGTGGTTACAACAAACATGCAGCAGTCACACGCTTGTCCCACAGACACAGAGACCCACAGACCTGCGAGTCTCCCTCTGAATACCAGCATATTCCCTGCCAGCACCTGAGACTCTTGTTGAGACCCAAGCTGCCTACTCTCTAGCAGGTACAGCTTATTCAGTTTGTGAATACACACATCACACACACAGTTTTGGGAAGATGCAAACAGCTGTTGCCCAGCAGCTGTAAGCAGGAATATGGGCTTTGCCAGATCCCTCACTCGCCTCACTCACCCTGGTCCCCTCAGTAGCTGTTTTTTGGGATACACATAATTCCTGTCCCAGTGTCTGAGGTCTGAAGTCCTCCACTCACTCCAATAGCTGACATGGAGACCCCACTGGCTCTGGGAGCTGGCACCAGAGCCCAGGAGAGACCTTGGCTGAAGTCTGACTCCAGTGTTTGGCACCACATTTCATTTACACACAGGCCTCATGAGCAGATGGTGTTGAGTTTCTGCAGAACACACATATGGCATAGAGAGTGAGATAACACGGAGAGAGAGTTAACATAAGGCATAGCAAGATATAGAGAGACAGGGCAGCCTTCATCGACAAAGTGCAGAACTCAGAAAAAAGAACATACTCACTGGCAAAATTTTACACATAGCTGGCCTCTTGTATACCCTTTTCTGACTATCCCCTTTTCTGTTCCTCCCTGCTCCACCTTTCCCCACACATGGCCTCACTATTTGGCGCAGTCCCACTGATTCTCTCCAACATGTAGGACCTCCAGGTTTGCATTTTTATCAGTTGCAAAGTGCTGCTTTGCCTGCAGACTCTTGATAGCCCATTGATTAGTGTGACTGACTAGGTGTGTTTCTGGTTGCCTCCTTCCCTTTCCACATCCCCCACCTCAAAAAAACATTTTCACATCCCAAATATTCTTACAAATTCATGCCACTGACCAGGTTTGCTCTTATCACGACCTCCCTTATCAAGTGTCAGGCTGGTTTATCTCTGCATGTTCTGGTTTGTGGCTTCTTTGATCTCAATAGAGCAGACACACCCTTTCCACATAAGCTTACACTTCCAAATTCTCTCTGCATAGGTGTGCAAAGTCTCTATAAGCTTTTTTGATTTTGCCTTTGATATTTGAATATGGATCTTATCATACAGCATGAATTACAGGCATGAAAAACTGAAGCTAATGTTACTATCATCAGGAATTCACAATAAAAATTATATTTGTATTTTAGAATTCTTTTCTCAGATTCTATTTTCAGATAGAGAATCTTCAGTATAATTAAATGTAAGAGAAATAAATTGCTCAGATTCTCTATAGAGTATTGCAGTTGTACTAGTAGGATTCTCTAAGATAAACTGTGAGACAACTGATAAAGAACAGGACATGCTGAAATTTATTATTTGCAGGTGAAATAAACTTTAGTATGGTTCCTTTATCCCATAGTCCCAGAATCATCTCAATTTACCTCTTCCTGTTTTTTTCACCACTGTAGTCTAGGAGTTGAGGAGACAATTCAGTTTTGGAAAGACCTATGTTCAGGAAAAGAGTCATCCTTATATTGTCTTACACTTGAGGGAATACATAGTGCAGAATTATCATACTACTCCATAAAATACTCTGTATACAGTGAAGTAGCAATTATTTACCCCACATAATTAAGTCCAAAAATCCCCACTAATTTCTCTAGCATGCAGTCATATATCAATGATTTTTGCTCACTAAGAATTCACTCAGTATCTGACTTTGGTTACTATCTGTTCAAGAAGCCCAAAGGCAGAGAAGAAACCATATCTATAAGCCAAATTGGTGAATGTAACCTCAGTGGCAGTGGGTTGGTATTTTACAGTATAGTGAGCACACCACTGGTGCCAACATCTATTATTTAGATATCCTTTCATGAGAGATAATGATATCCTCATAGTTTCAATTGGAACGCTTTTTTCCCTTGCATGGCTATGAGTGAGCTCTTCCATCAAAATATCTCAATAATTATCATACTTTTAAGTTAAACTCAGAAGAAATTTTTCTCAGCTTGCATGTCATTTCAAGTGTGCTGCTCCTTTATTTCCACCCTAAAAATTGGTTTGCATGCCTGAAACCATCTCAGTTGTTCTGAATACACATCTGGTCTAATGAAGGAGTATATATTTTCCTACAGACATTGCTTCATTTAATATATTGCAATACTGATTCCCCAGTTGCAAGTAGGATGATGCAATTTTCCACGGTTCTGTAGCTTTAAATGTAAATGTATTTCATCAATAAGTTTTGAAATTATGCTTTAGTATTTTTTCCAAGGTATTCAATATCTTTAGTCAGTGTTATAGTGATCTGGATGAGTGAAGATACATTTTAGAGTGCCATCAATTCAAAAATTATATCAAAGCTTTGCAGCTACAGGACATGAAGCATGATTACATCAGGTATAAAGTAATTGAAAATCAGCTTTGTTGTATCCTGTTAATTACAGACAGAGAGTATGAGTTAAGAAACCCAGTTTCTTTTGTTTCATATCTGTTTTAGACTCACTACATGAGTATAGGCAATTTAGATGTCCTTGGGTTTATTATATAATACTCATCTGGAGAATAAAAGGTAATAAAATAAAGTAATATTCATTTACATTCAAATATTCAAGGGACATTTCTAATATGTTTGCAAAACACTTCGAGAGACTTCATAATAAGTTTTATTTTTATGGGCATATATGTATCTTTATGTAGAGTTATACCTATATAGAGATATAAATTGCATTCAGTGGTGTTAAATGTTGACACAGCTTACCTATAAGACCACAAGTTCATTTTAGAACATGCAATTCTCTGCTCAGAGGCATTAATTTTCCACCTATCTAAATAAGTCATCTACTATAATGAATTCTCTTTAAATTAGAGTTTCATTGAAGGGTGCTGATTACATCTGAATAAAGCAGCAGGGGAAGTTCAGAAGGTTTTCACACAGTGGGAATTAAAGACAGAAGACAGAGAAGCTCTGTGGGGCTTTAACTTTATCTAATTAAAACTCCTCCTGAAAACTGCCTAATTTTGACCTTCAATCCCTTTTTCAGGTAAAATAAATAAATTTCTGTTTTCCGAAACAGAAATTAAAAAAGAAAAAGGCAAAAGGCAAGTTTGGCATTTTACTCAATGCTTAATAGCATTTAGTGCCAAATTCCTTGTCCAAGGTTTCTATTAATGTTTAAAAAGGCATAATTAAATCACTTGCTGTGAAAACAATATCATATTGTTTGTGAGGAAAGCTCACAGTTTATTGAGCTTTATTATTGTTTATTACAAATAGGCAGAAACACCACCATATATAAAAACAATTGATGTCTTGCTTTCATTGTTCCTGCTCTGTGCATTAATTAGAAATACAAGTATGTTAACTAAGTTGATCAAGCATATCTTATGGAGATAGCTCTCAATTCAGGAGCTTAAGCAAAATTTTTAGCAAATGCTAGCCATTATTGTCTTAGAAAATTTCAACATTTTTCCTAGCAAGTTAGAAGCTTGGAAACTCTTCACAGAGATGCAAAAATTTTAATCAGGTCGCTTGCAATTTGCATGAGGTTGCTAATCACAGAGATGAAAAAATACCTTTCCCAAAAGAAGTTTTACTGTGGAAACCAGCCCATAATAATTTTCTGTGTAGCATACTGTAGGACTATTGGTGAAAAGTGAGAGAATAAGTAATGTGTGAATAAGGAAAGTTTTGTGCATGATTGAGCTGACTACTGCTCAGCAGTTCTAGACTTAGGTTATTCTTGATGTAATTGGAAATATAGCTTAAAACGCCAGAGCAGCTCACTGAAATTGTAGGAAATGGGCCTGGAAGAATCTCTCAAGCAATGGTTTTAGCCTGCTATTAAAATGAATAGTAATGATACATTTCTTTACCTCTCCTAAAAGGATACGTGTCCTTAACAAGATCTCTGTTAAATTTACTGGAAGGCTGTTCCAGCATAAACCTGTCCTCATACATTTAGAGCCAGTGCTTTGGTTTCTTCTTAAAACAGTTCCAGTTATAAGCAAGCAAAACTTTGAGTCTTTGACACTCCTACAAATACACACATATACACACTCTTTTGGTCTGTCTCCTTAGGTTCAGGAATTGAAAAAATTATGTGTCCGATTCTAAGTCATCCACATAGCCTCCCTTTGCTGTCAGAAGAGAAATGGGTGCCTCTAAGGTGTTTATGTGTGTTGGATTACAACAAGAAGAATCTTCTGCTGGAGGTATCTATTTCTCTTCCCCAAGTAAAAGAAATCTCATGACTATCTAAGATTTAGACAAGTCCCTTCTAGAAACCAAAAATAAGATACTCCAAAGTAACAGGGGCTTTAATTAGAAACAGTATAGAAATGAGTTCACTGCAAAAGAATATGAAATCCAAGAAGTCATTTCTTAGATTTGCACATTTGATTCAAACTATAATTTTAATCACTATTTGATCCTATGGTTAGCTAATACTTAATGAACAAATAAATCATTTGATGAGCAGCTTTGGATGACTTTTTTTTTTTTAATTATGCATCGATAATCTGGGATCCAGTATTACAAATTATACACGGGAGACAATGAATTAGATGGGTTTTTAAAGAACTAAAAAGATAAGTTTATATCCCATTATTTATTGGTATTTAGATGCTAAAGTCTTTCTAATGTTTCCTCTGATTTGCTACCAAATGAGTCATAATTCCTTACTACTAAAACCATTTTCCTAATTAACACTCCTTATGACAGTAAAATGTTTTCAAATACTAAAACACTGCTGCAGTCAATATGTATTAGTAGTTAGAGAAAAAGGTTTGTATCAGGAGACAGAAAGGAAAAAGATACAGAATAAAGACAAATTATTTATTGCAATTCATTTTGAGTTGCTATTTTGAGTGCTAGATAAGGAAACAAACCTATCAGTATCTTTGAAAATCACTATTTGAGGAGTTTGCCTCTTCATTCATGTAGTAACACTTTAGCAGTGTATATCTTTACAGAAGTCTCCACATAATAATTGTAACAGATTTTTCATTCTGTGCAGTATGAAAAAACTAAATATATGGTTAATTGAGATTTGGTGTTGGTGTTGGGGTTGGGTTTCGTCACTGTGTTTTTTGGGGGATGGGGAAATTTAAGGTTTTTTTGAAAGTTGATGTATTTTCTGATGATTTACAGATTTTTTTCTGTCAGCTTCATTAAGAAGTCTTTAATATTCTACTGCAGGTGCTCTTCTAACTATTTTATTAGCAGATAGGTATGGTGTCCCTTACAGTTTCAAGCTCTGCATTGGTGCACAGGTTACAGACATCATGACAGAGACAGGGAGCTGTGCTAGTAATGTAACCTCTGGGTTTAGAATATAAGAATGTCAAAACCTGAGATTTACAGTACAGAGAAGATAGGAGCCCAAGGTGATATTGTAAAAATCTGGTTTTTTTCTATCTCTGAGCCTGCTCCTGCTTTGCTCCCCCTGGCTGGGTACTTTAGGACAATACTCTGGATGTCAAGATTCCTGCCCTGCTGGCATGTTATTTCACTTGACTTCCTATCCATTAGGGAGCAGCTGGTCCTATCTGCTTTCTGACACTTTGCACCATCACTCACAATGACTTTGAGTTCCTACTTATTTGTATATTCTCTCTGTTATCCATATGATTCTGAGTGTTCATCTATTTAAAAAAAAAAATGTAAAAAAGCCCATCTGAAAGCAGCAGTGTAGGATCATTGACTGAAGAGTTCTGAGATTCCTAAAGTTGCCGACACATATTTAGCACAGCCTGGCCAACATCTGCTAAAGCTTATGGTACTCTTGGAAGTGGGCCACCTACAACTAGCATCATGCTGTACAATTCGTTTTTTTATTAGTTTCCCAGACAGTGATCTCTGATGAAGATATAATCTTGACACATGGTAAAACAAAAAGTAAAGATGTACTTTTGCTCTTGTAAATAGAAAAATTATTTATAGACAGGAAATGTTTTCAGAAAGGAAAAATAAATAGATGCACCGAGGGATGCATTTCTGAAAACCAAATCACAGAATTTACAGTCGTTCTTGCTGGTATGACCACGCAATCACTAAATTTAAAGGAGTCAAATTGATGGCCATTTGTAGAGAGAGTCTCAATATCTGAATAGGTCATTGAGTTGAGGGTATGACATGATGCTTTTTTAAGGAAATTTTCTGGTTTTACTATAACTTGTCTTCACAGACTTCTCCTTGTGTGATGTTTCTCCTTTAATTCTGCTTCTGCCTCTGCTCTGTTCAGCTATATCCCTTCCATTGTTCCTTTTTTCTCTCACACCATCTATTTCCTAGGGTTCCCTGCTTTGTTCCCTTGTTACTTGTTGTCTTTTCTCTTGTTTTTTATACTGAAAAGGGCAAGTGAGAGCACGTTCAGGTCATTTGTGCAGTTTGTGTTAAGTTAGTGCTGGTTTTGTGTGTGATACCTGTAAAGGCAATGTTCTTGTATTTGTGTTGATGTGTGTGTGTCTGTCTGTGTGAAACCCCAGGAATACATGTTCAGGCTTGCCATTGGCTGGACCTGGCATCAGGGGATCACAGCCATGCTCTAGCAGACCTGGAAGGAGAATGTCCCTGGGTCTTGAAGCTCACCATGCTCAAATTCCCTTTAACAAGGAGGACCTTCACACAGAGGCCATCACATCACATGGCATCACAAGTACTTTCAGAAGCTTCGAGCAGCTTGCAAGAAAGCAAACACTCAAAAGACTGCACCTTGTGAAAGGGACCCTTGCTAGAGCAGTTCAAGTAGAGCTCAGCTCAGGGGAAGGATTCACTTTGATAAAGTTCATGGGGAACTGTATCTAGTGGTAGAAATCCCATGCAGGAGCAGAGAAAGTGTGAGGATTCCTCCCCCTGAGAAGGAAGAAGGGACAGAAACAGCATGTGAGGAACTAACCCCAGCCCTCCATTCTCTGTCCCCTAGTGCTGCTTGAGGGGAGGAGGTAGAGAAAATTGAGACTGAAGTTCAGCCCAGGAAGAATGGAGGGACTGGGGAGAAGGTGTTTTAAGATCTGGTTTCACTTCTCAACATCCTAGTCCAATTTGGCATGTAATAAATTAATTTTCCCTAATCTGTGTCCATTTAGCACAAGACAGTAACCGGTGACTGATTTCTCTGTCCTTATCTCAACCCATGAAGCTTTAGTTTATTTTCTCTCCCCTATCCAATTGAGGAGAAAGAGTGATAGAGTAGCTTTGGTGTGCACCTGGAAGGCAGTCAAGCTCAATACATTACAACAACAATTAAATACATTTATTTGCCTAATAGAATCACAGTGATGGGTTTTCACATAATATTTTCTCTAAAAATAATTAAAGCATGACAAGAAAACAGAAAACAAAACTAATTAGGAAGTGATGGGCTGGTCACCGGCAGTTCAGCCTCACTGATTTAATACAAGTGTGTTTGCTATGCTGACAACATCCTTGTTCTGTCCCAGGTAATGCAGCAAGGACAAAAACTGCAGTGGTCTGAACATTGAATACAGCATTTTTCAATTCCTTCACAACACTGGCTCAAGATGAAGCAGTAAAATGTGACCTTTTATAATTCATTTCACATATGACATGTTAAAACTCAAAAGAGAAAATTATAACTAGTGTAGGAAAATAACTTAAAAGAATTTCCATATGTATAAATAAAACTTGAGTTACAAATGAAGGACATCTTGAGTACATGAAAATAAACTCTCATTTTAATTTTCAAATCTCAATAACTTTATTGGCTTAACTAAGTAACTAAGCACTGCCAGACAATAAATTACACAACCTGTGTTAAATTCATTTCCCATTGGTAATTGTTTAAATGCACATTCAACATCTATCATTTCCATGTTATTTTTAAAGGGTACACTGGTGCACTGTTATTTTTTTTCTCCCTTCCTTTCTAAAAATACCGTTATTTTTAATCAATTCAAACCTCTTCTTTTTGCAAAACCATCCAAGATGAATTGAGATTCCTACCAATAAACATCCTCCCACATATTTTTATTTTAAAAATTGTCTGTGAAAAAAGTATTATTCATATAATTTTCAATTTATTTGGATGTATTAGGATAGTAAATTAAGTCTTCAAACTACATGGGATCTCATATGAGCACTCTGAATTTCTTCCTGTCTTTTTTCATTAGGGATATGTCTGGCCCATGGTTCTCAATAGAAAAAAATTAACTCCTTTTGTTATATAGAGGTATCATAAAAGCTGACATTTTAAGGTGTTGTTTTTCCCTTTTATTTTCAGCTTTCTAATATACACCGCATCAAAATATTTTTAGCTATCTATTACTCTTTTTTTTACCATCTTCTTTTTTTATCCCAAGAGCATCATCATGGCAACACACTGTGAGGAAGAGTACACTGACTGCAGTGCGAGTTAAATAAAGTGTTGCTTGCTCAGGTATCAGGAAACTGACTGCAAAAATGATTCTCAGCAACGCTGATAGAATCATTGAACTGCAGGACAGCTTGAGTTGGAAGGGACTGAAAGATTATCTAGTTCTCACTCCACTGCCTGGCCAAGGATATCTTCCATTAGACCAGACTTCTCAGAGCCCCATCCAGCCTGGCCTTAAACACTTCCAGGGATAGAGTACCCACATCATCTCTGGGCAACGTGTTCCAGTGCCTCATCATTCTCATATTAAGGAATTTCTTACTAATATCTACTCTAAATCTCTCCTTATTTACTTTAAAAATATTACCCCTTGTGCGATCACAATCTGCGTGTGTAAAAAACACTCTCCCTCTGTTTTTTAAACCCTTCTTAGGTAGTGGAAGGCTGCTAGGTCGTCTCACCAGAGCCTTCTCTTCTCCAGGTTTAACTGCAGCTCTCAGCCTGTCTTCATAGGAGAGGCTCTCCAGCCCTGATTATTGACTTGATCCTTCTCTGGACTTGTTCCTACAGGTCCATGTCTTTCTTTGTTGGGGGCCCCAGAGCTGGACGCAGCACTCCAGGTGGGGTCCTACAAGGGCAGAAGAGTGGGGCAGAATCTCCTCCCTCAACCTTCTGGTCACACTTCCTTTAATGAACCCCATGATTCATATGAGATTTCTTGTACTTCCCTTCCCTTACCAAATTTGAAAGCAAAAGCTTCTCAGGACACAGTAATAGGAAGTGAAAAAAGCATTTCTGAGCACATAGAGTGAAATCTGCCAGGATATTCTGTAGCTTTAGAAATCATTTTTACTTTTAGAAATAGCTACACATCCTTTCTATCCAAATTGACTAGGCTCAAGGGACGTTTCTAGGATGAACTGCAAAAGGAACACTGTAAATGTCTAAGTGGAGCAAAAACTTTTCCAAAACTTGAAACTGAGGAACAAAAGGAAAACATTATCAAAAGTATACATTGCAATCTTGATTTTTGGGACTGAGTCTTGCAGCTTGTTAATAAATGGGAATTAAATATGGGATATTTCAATCTCTCACTGAATTATTTCAGTGAATTTCTACAAGATACATACACACTTCCTCACTAACTTGGATTTGGCAGGAACTGTTTACAGTTATCAGTGAAATCCTATGAATTCTCCCCAGCAAAGATCTGGTGAAGAAGTTACATACTGAAGTTGTGGATGTTGTCTAGTTTAACTGCATTGCCACATAGTTGTGTACATGGTCATTTTAGAAAGAAAGGAAGAAATAGAAAAGAACTCTAAATAAATAAACGTGTGTAACCCTCTGGGCTGGAGATCAGAGGTAAAAGGGGTATTTGCTGCCATCTATTGATAAACTGGACAAAGAGGTGGAAAGAACAACAAGCCCTGTGTTAAACATTCTCTCTATCATGATACAAAGTCTTGGCTAGTTTTGAAATTTTCCTTAAGATTTCCTTTCCTTTCCTTTCCTTTCCTTTCCTTTCCTTTCCTTTCCTTTCCTTTCCTTTCCTTTCCTTTCCTTTCCTTTCCTTTCCTTTCCTTTCCTTTCCTTTCCTTTCCTTTCCTTTCCTTTCCTTTCCCTTTCCTTTCCTTTCCCTTTCCTTTCCTTCCTTTCCTTTCCTTTCCTTTCCTTTCCTTTCCTTTCCTTTCCTTTCCTTTCCCCTTTCCTTTCCTTTCCTTTCCTTTCCTTTCCTTTCCTTTCCTTTCCTTTCCTTTCCTTTCCTTTCCTTTCCTTTCCTTTCCTTTCCTTTCCTTCCCTTCCTTTCCTTCCCTTCCTTTGCCTTGCCCTTCCTTTGCCTTGCCTTGCCTTGCCTCGCCCCTTGCTTGCTTGCCTTGCCTCGCCTCGCCTCGCCCTCGTCTTGCCTCCCCTCCCCCCTCCCTCCCCTCCCTCCCCTCCCTCCCCTCCCTCCCTCCCTCCCTCTCCCTCCCCTCCCTCTCCCTTCCCGGGACCTTCCCCTTCCGAACCTTCCCGGTAACCCCCTTCCCCCTTCCCCTTCCCCTTCCCCTTCCCCTTCCCCCTTCCCCCTTCCCCCTTCCCCCCCTTCCTTCCCTTCCCCCTTCCCCCTTCCCCCTTCCTTCCTTCCTTCCTTCCCCTTCCCCTTCCCCTTCCCCTTCCCTCTCCCTCTCCCTTTCCCTGTTTTTTATTGATAAAATGGGATATGTAATGATGACTATTTGGGACACTTCACTGAGGATGATTATTAAAGAATTGTAGAATGGTTTGAGTTGGAATGAGCCTTAGAGATCATCTAGTTCCAAGTCCCCTGTCATGGACTGGTACATCTTTCACTAGAACAGGTTTCTCAAAATCCCATCTAACTTGCCCTTGAACTACCAGCGATGGGGCAGCCACATTTTCTCTGGGCAACCCGTCCTGGCAGCTCACCGTCCTCACAGTAAAAAATTTCTTTCTAATGGCTAATCTAAATCTACTCTCTTTCAGTTTAAAGTCATTACCCTTAGTCCTATCACTACAAGCCCTTGTAAAATGTCCTTCTCACACTTTCTTATAGGTCTGCTTTAGGTACTGGAAGGCTGCTAGAAACTCTTACCAGAGCTTTCTTTCCTCTAGGCTGATCAACCTGTCTCCATAGGAGAGGTGCTGGAGCCCAAGATAAAGCACCATCTTCTTGCCCCTCCTCTGGACTCACTCCAAGAGGTCCATGTCCTTCTTATGTTGGGGCCCCCAGAGCTGGATGCAGTACTCCATTGTGCGATCACTTGAGGGCTGAGTAGAGGAGGTGAATCATCTCTCTTGTCTTTCCAATCATGCTTCTTCAATGCAGCCCAGCATACGGTTTGATTTCTGTGTGCATGCTTCTGGGTCATGTTAAGCTTCTCATCCATCAACTACCCCAAGTCCTTCTTCTCAGAACTGCTCTCAATATATTATCACAATCCCTCAATCCATTTGCTCAACCAAGACATTTGGGTGTAGAAATTGGGCTAGGCACAGCAGGACATGTACAGGTGGAATTCTAGAGCTGCCCAAAGTTTTCCCCTGGATGAATGCTGCAAAATGAGTAAAATATCCAATGGAAGATTCAGGCAGCTACCTCTTTCCAAGTATTCCATCATCCTACATCACCCCAGGGATTACTGACTAAAGAAGTAGCTGTGCACACAGGACTGTCCCTGTTATCTCTATCAATAATGCATCTGGACTCTAAAAGTGCAAAATCTCTTCTGCTACCTTCCTGTATTATACCTACTATACTGGCACAAATAACAATAAGAATCTTGCACTGCATGTTGTACAAAATTGCAAGAAGAACTGAAAGGACGGTTAAGACACAGATTCCCTAGAATTTATAATACAAGGTAAGAATTTGGTCAGCATCACCTCTTCCTGATGAATGAGCTCATGGAAATTCAGGGTAACTACAGTTTTCTCTGAGTTTGATTGCTACTATCTTCTAAAATGCTCCAAATCAGGCATATATCTGCTTTCAAAAATCAAAACTTGAGTGAGGAAAAGCAAGCTATGATTATGAGTTCTACATATGAGAGGAATTCATATATCAAATATAACAATTACACTTGGGACAAGAAAAATACAGAAGAAAGGAAAGAAAGATATATCGATCTGGGAGAAAAAGAGACACCAAGAGGGAACAAGATGAAGTAAAGAAACTGATGAAGGGGGAAAGAATGTCTAATGCAGTGAATAAATCAATTATAACTGTATTAACATATTTTTTACCTAAAAACCAGTTACATTTTGTTTTGACTTTGATCCACATTTTTTACCTAAATACAACAAGACAGTTAAACAACATGAAACTTGAATAATGAGGGCAAAAAACGCCTACAGACTTTTACAACAGTGTGACCAGAATCAAAGGGAAATCAAGCCAGCAGCTTCAAAGTGCTTACAGTTTTCGGCTTGGACATTCTAGGCAGGTCTAGGCACAAACAGAACAAGCTGTTTTCCCAGTTACACGGCAGGTACGAGATACTTGAACGCCTAGTTTTTCACTTTCTTCAGTTCTTCTGCAATAAAGTAAGTTACAAACCATCCTGTTTATAAAGTGTTTTCTTGGGTAACATATGCTAGCAGATGGAAATGTTTTCATGAAGAATCTCTAATTCTGGAAGCTAGGCAGATGAGGTATTTCCTTCTTAGGCTTCCCTCATCTTCCCCCAGAGGGTTGAAAGATGTTTTGGTCCCAGTTAACAAATACATAATTAAACAATAGAATTATTCAGATAAAATGAACTTGGAAGAAGTTTTAACTAGGCAAGGTCTGAGATGAGCCCTCCATATGCTTATCTGACCTCCAAGCTGTATTTTCAAGTATTGAGCTAATTAAAAGATAAAACAAAACAAACAAAATCCTTCCTTACTGTGTTCGACATATTCTAGTTTCTGTCAGAAGGCCTTGGGCAATCTGACCTAACACAAGCTCTGCTGAACTCAGCAAGGAGTCAGTACTTTTTTTCAGTATTCTACCACTACAGAAATGTGCCTGTGAAGTGCACTGATCTGCAAAGAGCGAGCTCAGTTAAGAGACATTTAAGAACAACCTTCAGCTGTATAAGGCATTTGACAACATAGGGAACCCTGGGACTTTGCAGAACTCTAATTTTAGGGAGCCAGGAAGAGTCTTTTTCCAGAGCTTCCACATGTGAAAGTTTTTGTGGGAAAAACAAAACAAAAGGTCCAGCTAAGCCAACTACCAAAACTAACAAACAAGTAAAAAACTAACAAAACAAAAACTGCAAACCTAAACCAAAACCAATAACAAAAAAACATCACAACAACAATGAACTTTAAAAAAAACCCCAGTGTCTGAGTCAGACAATCTACAACCATAATATTGATTGTATTGGATGCTATGGACATGCTGACAGAAGCACATCCCTTAGCTGTCTTGAAAATGTCAATTATCTTAACAAAGTTGAGGTGATCCGTAGGAACTTAGGAACAGATAAGGATCTGTGAGTACTTAAAGCTGGATTACATAATTGTCTATGCAGCAGATGAGCTGGCAAATGAGACAAATTCTAGAAGGAAAAAGGAATTAACTGGGGGGAACAGTAATAATTTAGAGATTAAAGGTAATATTTGGTTTAATGCAACTGATGAAAGAAAAAAAATGCAATTATTCTGTGGCATAGAAATAGAATTAACTTTGAGAGAATTTATTTTAGACATGCAGAGGTGATAAAACATTGAAAATGTTGCCTCTTTCAAAATTTTCAAAGCTGAGCTCCTCCACTGCCACTCCTTTTAAGAAAATAGTATCATAATAAAAAGGCTGACATGGGAAAAAAATACTGGAAAAAGCTCATGTTTAAGATCCATTTATAGAAGTAAATATCAATGAAAGAAAAATTGTGAAAGCTGAACTAAATATAACTTTACACTGTCATTATTAAAATTGTTTTCTAGCACATGAAACGTGCTAAATAAATTTTAAAAAATCTAATAGAACAGCTAGAATATGTTTAATATTCATTCAATGTCAGAAACAATCCAATATGATGAGAATTCATCAGCTGAATATGTTTCCCTTTTTCTTTTTTGTTTTATTTTAAACTGACAGTTAAAATGGCTAACATCATCATCACAGTACAAATAAATCTTCCCTCTTCCAGAATTAAGCAGAGTTTATCTGGAAAAAAGACTGAAATACTGAAAGTGACAGAATCTTTTCTGACCTCCAACAATAATATTGACAAGATACTTCTGCATTTTCAGAGACACTTTAGTGGCAGATCATTTGAACACTCTTGAGCTCTTTTGTACATCATATTTCCCATCAGAAAGCAGTCCTTTTCAATTATACTGTCTGACCAGTGGTGCACCTGGGAGCTCTTTTTCATGGTGGTGTATTTTTCTTTCTTATATCATCATAGGTGCAGCTTGGCCATCACAGTAAGTGGGAATATGTGACAGCGAGAAAAAATTAATATAAAGAAATTTATTTCATACTATTTTGGCAGCTTCAGCTGGGAAAAAAATTATATGAATGTCCTGTTTTTGAAGAGTTGGGGGGTTTTTATTGTTAGCATAGAAATTATTCTTAGAAGGTTGTCACTTTTTGAAGGAAAAGGAGGTTTTACTGTAAACACAGCTTTCTGTCTAAATAATATATATGAAATATTTTTATGACAAAGTTTTTTGATATAAACATTAGTTATGTGTTTCAGTGTACCAATGTTTCAAAAAGAACCTTGCCCTTGAGTTACAAAGCCTTCATGATATACTGCACTATGCATTCGCTACTGAGTATTTGTTGTAAGAAGGGCAGGACAGTACAAAGTTTACACTGCCTTGGTATTATAAGAAGTTGATACAGTTAAAAAAGCATAGGGGTTTAAAATTTAGCTTTAAAGCACATGGAAGGTTAAATCAAGGCTAACAGTCTCTATCCAGCAGAAAAGTAAGATGTCAATACAACATCTAATGTTGGGATAAACCAGTCACGCCATAAAGAGTTCTCCTATTAAACTCTATGGTGAAGTATTTTATCAAAATGCTAATTAAGGTTTAGCAAAATCTGTTTTGCTCTGCATTTACTTTTAAAAAATGTCTGTTCAGCATGGAAAAATAGGAACATGGCAGATGTTGTGGAAAAATCAGCATCTATTGAGGGTTTCAAGTGGCCTAAAAAAGACTTACTGCCTTTCTGAATAAGATCAAAAGAAGAGAATTTTTGTTAAGAAGGGAAAAAGAAAGTAATTCTAGTGAACAAAAAAATCAAATAGCATATGCATCTATTTTTTAAACAATCAGCTGCTCTAAGTGATGTGCATTTTGTTCTGATAGCAATAGTTTAAAGATTTATTATATTTCTATTTTATTGTTTTTGACTATAAGAATAAAAAGTGTAAGGGAAGAAAAAACGCTACTGATTTTGACAAAGTTAAGAGGTTGCTCCTGACAAGTAACATTATGTAGGACCAATAGTGAGTATAAGGGGAAAAAGCAGGCTAAATTTCTAGGCCTTAGAGGAGAGAAATCGTATCTCTCTGTATTTACAGAATAAATGGATTTACAGGTAACTGTATAAAAATACTTTTCTGAAAGATTTCCATGCTGTTCCCCAGTTGCAGATCAGTTTTCAAGGGTGCAAAAATCCTCTGATTTCAGGAGAATCCCCAAAATAGAAGATGACTCAGGAAAAAAATCTCAAATATGTAATCTAATAATATTTCAAGTCAAAACTATTTAATATCATTAGTTTGGAAACTGTTTAGCACCACCTTAGATGCTCTCAAATGGACAACCAAATACCACAGGGGTTTTAAACTTTTTTTATAAATATACAAATATTCAGAGTAAATTCAGTAATATTTGCATGAATTGTGATAAAATTGGTCTTATGGGAGTTAACAACATGTTTCTCAAAAGCCAATAATCTCTTCAAGAGCTTGTGAAAAATATGTGGTTTATTTTGGGCCTTTTTTGTGAAGTATTTCATTTTTATTCTGAACAAGGCCTTCACTATCACACAAATGAATTACTAGTTCTCCACTAGGTTAGACATACATGTTTGAATTACTTGAATAACAGAGACACATTCTCTTGAAAAGTTTCCTGCCTTGGCCCTGCTTAGATACATCCAGTTAGAGCCATTTTCAAGGTATTACCACTCTGAGATGGAGAAGGCAAGGAACTGAAGATGAGACATAATCTCCCTTGCTTTTCATGTTCCATTTTCAGGCCTGCAGTTTTACTCCATAGACATTCAAATACAACTGAGAAAAGCTCCAAAATGTATGTGAGTGAGGAACTTGTCTGGGTGAAAGGATGAAAGAAAAAATCCCAGTGCTTCCAGCCCAGTGCATAAGGCTTTGCTCTCTGACAGAGACACACACCAAGTTCTCGCATTAATAGGGACATGGGAATTAATACGAAGTGAAGTGTAAGTGAGAGAAGGAAGAGGGAGATCTGTTTCCATTTACAGTATCCCTCAAATCCTATCTTCTTTTCCTTTAAAATTATAATCATATGCAATTCATAGTGATTTCATGATGCTCTCCTTTTTATTATTTTTTTAAAATCAGTATTGTAAGTCAAATTTATTACAGTTACTACCAGAAAAGTGAAAGAGCCCTTCACTACTTTCATCATTTTGAGCTTTTGTAATGTCTTCTTATTTCTGTAGTAGATAGAGATCCCTAAATTTACATTCCGCCCCACACACAATGAGACATGGAAAAACTTATTTCTGAATGGAAAGGAAAGACAGGGTAGAAGATAATAAAAACTGTAATAACCTGATAGTATGTATCTCAGATCTAGGATAATGAGACTTCTAATGCAGTTCATTTTCTTCTCTGCTATATTTTCTACATATGTATCTGATAGTCTTAGAATATTTTTCTTTTACATGTTTTACTTAAGGAAAAAAAAGAAAACCCAAAGAAAGATATCACATTGTCAGCTGTATTCAATTTATGTAATCTTATTTTAGAGGACCAACTTATTGGCATTGACATTTGATTTTATCCAGCAGACTCCTTTTACCCTCTGTGGAGAGTAATAAGCACTTTAATTATACAATAAATATGTAAAGCAGAAAAACAGTGTTCTGGGAATTCCTGCTTTTCCCTTCTGACAGCTTAGGGGCTGAGATACAGACGACAAGTTATAGAGTTAAGAAATGTTGGAGAGCCAGTAGGGGAGCAGCACTGTGTTGTAAACCAACAGGAAAAAAATTAAGTTTTTTGAATAACTTTCTTGTAAGAGCCACCAGAGTTATGTTGAAAACATTTTATATTAAAATTCAGATATTTTTATGCAGGAGAAAACCTGCAGATTCAGAGTGCAAAAATATTTCTCATAGCAAACACTTATATGTACTTGAGGACTATGCTTACTTCTTTCAAGGTAAATACCGGAATTCTAAAACCCAAGTGCAATTCTTCGGGTTGAATAGCTAACATTTTAACACTATTTACGAGTAGCAGACTTCATGAGACTTTGTTATCTAGCAAGACAGCTGACAGAGCTCTGTGATTTGGCATCTGCAATAGCTTTACTGAAAAATGCAAAAATTTAGGCACTGTCCTAGCTAGTTTTGTCTCAAGAATTTAATTTTATATCAGAAATTACTTATGTGGTTATTATCACACATTATTTTATTTATTTTCTTTCTTACTATCAATTTTTTCTCTCCCTTCAACAAACTACATTTTTTGGTTCTTTGTAAATTCAGAGTTATAAAATACTGAATATCAAGACTGTTTCCCCAGACTTCCGAGTGGTGTCCAGAGCCAATATTCATTAGTAACCCTAGAAACTCAACCTGACCTTTGTAAAAACCAGTCATGTCTTAGATAAAGAATTTCACATCTAGAAAAGTAGTTCTACTGGTAGATTTTTGCATTGAACAAATCTAAAATGAGGTGAAATGAAATACAAGGAAACAACTGAGATACTGATAAGGGCATGCTCCAAGCAGCTGCTTGGCAGTATGATCATAGATCAGAGCCCTGTGGAGCACTGTCATGTATATTAATAAATAAGTGTAGACGTGGTCTAAATGCCCAGAAGATGTTGATAAAATCTGGTTCAGATAGCAATCAAAGAGTGCCTTTGGCACTGTATGACAAAACATTGCATTGATAGTACAGCAAATGAGGACAGCATTCCTTATCTGTTCCTGATACTCATGAGGGAAGACAACAGAAAAATATGTATAATGTAGAATGGAAGGAGAATACAAAATATTGGTCACAACACTAAAAATGTTAAACATTCTGTTCTTTTCATTCAAAAAATGTCACAGATTTTCACTTAAAGAATTAGTCACAAAAGCTTCTATTTCTAAAAAAATTATCTAATCCTATTTAATATACTAAAAAATGACAACAGCAGCTATTTTGACAGGTCTGTTGTCAAGTGATGGGGACACTGGGAATCAGATATTCCACTGAAATGTAATTCGAAGACAGAGAACTGGATATCTCACTCCTCAGGAAGCTATGATAGACTAGTGTTTTACTTATTAGAACACACAGTAAGTCAGAAGTCAGGGCTTCTAACAAGCAGATAGGACCCTAAACTGAATATTTATGAAAAACAACCTTTGTTTTGTCCTGTTCAGTTGTGCAAGACAAGGTTTTTACCCTTGAAGAAAGTATATATTGTTTGTTTTTCTCAACATTCACATACCTTCCCCTCTTTTTGTTTCTTGTTGTTTTGATTTGGTTTTTATGCTTAGTTTTTAGTGGGTGGGTTTGTTTTTTTTTGTTTTTGAGGAGAAGAGGAATTATGACAGACACTATTTTATTGTGGATTTTATTTTCAGGAATTGGAATATCTTTGTTGATGAGGGATACTGATATAAGAACTCAGATTTTTGGGGGAGAGAATTTTCTGTATGTTTCTTTTAACAGCCCCTCCTTTACATTTTTAGACAAATTTATTTATTTATGTTCACACATGCACGCAGCACACAGATGGATAGCTAGACAGACACATGCATGTGGAAGCAAGCTGAGGACCATACCAATCATTACTGTTTGTCAAGGTGCCAAAAGTAGCGTCAGGACAAGGCCACATATGTAATTGTTTTGTTGAGATAAGCAAAAGTTTTCCTTCTGTATGAGAGCAGGTCTTCAGTCTGTGTATCCTTCCAAGTTTCATGCTAGCTTTGTGTCAGGAATATATCAATCACATGCCAGTTCTCTCCCATTTTGTCTTGTTACTTGTTTTCTACAGAGGAAAAATAAAATTTGTGGGTTCTTTTAGAAATGAGGAAATTACTGAACAGATCCTTAACATGGGCAATGGACCAGTTCAAGAGGTGTGCCTAAAGGCAGACACATTCAGACACAAGTGACGCATGCCACAACATGTGGGGTTTGGTTTGAAGGGCTGTTGCAATAAGTGAACTGGCATAGGCTTTCAGTTCTTTATAACAAGTCTTTTTGTCTTTGTGATTTTGTTTCATAAAATTTGCAGTAATTTGTCTATTATGAGCATTTTTCTTTTCTATTCATCACTTTAAGTTCAGACTTCTGAATACATATTATTGTGCTATTTGAAAACTGAGAAATGTTTTGCTTTGCAAAGAGTTTTGTCATGTATAAGCTGCCTGGAAAACAATAGTTATCTAAAAATGAACCCAGGATAAAGAAAACGTGTACACAACCTTCAGGGCTGAGCAACATCTGGTACCTGTAACCTCTAGGGATATCTTCTGACATAGTCTCAAACACTGTTTACTAAAAGTGTTGGTAAGACTGACTAACATGAAACCATTAAAATATATTAAAGACACAATAGACTGATCAAAGTAGAATCTTATTACACTGCAGCATCTTGCCATTATTAAAGTCTGTCCTTGGATTCTTGCCTATTACTATATCTCTTAACAGATTTCATAAATGCTACTCTATTAAATAATGCTTACAGAATTTTTAAGATTATATCATTTTAGCCTATCTTGCTTTGGTTTTATTGGTGTTTCTTTCTTCTTATTTGCTAAGTGCTAATCGACCTTAAAGCTGAATGCAATTTTATAGAACTAAAGAGTCTAAAAATGTTCAGTTTTCACCAGGTTTACATTAAACCTTAAATTACATTTAGCCTCCATTCATAAAATAAAAAGATTGTTTTATTTAGTTTTGCATATCTCCAATTTTTTTGTCATGGTTAATACCGCTTTGTAACAAAAGTGTATTTATTTGTCAAAAGTATTGTTCATGTCTTATTTAAGCCTGAAGCAGAATGATTGGGAATGATTGCTGAAATAATTTAATAATTTCTGCTTTTTTACCTCCCTGATTTATGTTTTGTTAAGACATTCTGCATTTACTTATGACTGATTATGGATCACATTTTGATTTCCATCTCTACTATCATTTCTGTTGTTCTTGAAATACCTTCAAATCAGTGTCCCATCCAATATTGGACTGTAGTCCCATCCAATATTGGACTGTAGTCCCATCCAGTATTGGACTATAATCCCATCTAGTATTGGACTATAGTCCTCCTTCCAGTTTTTATTCATTTTCACTCAGTTTTGCACTGTGCTCCTGAATTCCAGTACATTCTCTTCCATCTTCCTACAAGCCCCCAGCAGAGTGTAGAACACTATACTATCCCCAGTGCTCCAATTCCCTTTTGGAAGAAGGCTGAAACAGCATCTTCCTTCTATGCAATCATCAGTCCTTTACACAGTTATGTCCTTGACCTCCTCTCTATGCTTCCCCAAATTCATCTTAGACATTTCTCCAAACAGTTTATTCTTCACTCTGCAGGTCCTCAAGTCCCTGTCTCTGATGAGTCCTACAGGCTCTGCAATTATGAACTCTCTGCTCAATAACAACTTAGTCTATAAATATTTATACATTTATGTTTAAAGCAGATAGCCTAAATTTTGTTTTTTACATACTTTAGAAACCTCTTTTGGTCTTTACATACACGCCAGATTCATTCCCTCTTGACCTTCAAATTCCTTATATAGGAGTTACTAGCTGAAACTTGAAGCAATACATCCTGAACTAAATGAAAAATGTTAAGTGTCTTTTCTACCCAATGTTCTTGATTTTATTATTAATTTTGCACTCTACCATACTTACTTGCTTCATTTTAAACACATTTTAAGGTTTCTGTTTTCAGATCATGTCATGCTACACTACAATAAAAGAAATGTGTCTTTAATTAAAATCCATATAACTCCGTCTGATATTTAACAACACTAACACTAAAACTTAAAGGAAAACCCAAACCTTCAGCAAAAAATCCCCCAAAATCTGCAATGAAGAGTGCTGCGGACAATTTCAAGGACTTGTTTCTTCAAAAAGAAGTTCAAAGGATAAACATTTCTAATAGGAATCTTTTGCAATGCTGCCTGTAGATTGATTTCTGCTGCTGTGAAAGGATAATATACATGCACATGAAAATGGTGAAGATATTCAGGAACAATCTGAAAGTGAGGTACAGTTATTGTTACATTGAATGTCTACACATCACACTGAACTACTCCAATTTAAGAATTTAATAATTTAATTATGTAAATAAAATCAGGTCAAAAATAATTAAAAAAACATGTCCAAACAGTTTGCCACTTCTACCTGCAGCTAAAATCTCCTCTGTGATAAATATATGTTAGCTTATGCTCTTACTAAACAAAATAACCTTAAAATATTTTGTGGTGTGGTAAAAATGCTGTGCTCAGTACAATCTTCTGTAGAGTTTGAGTACTTCCCTGTAGTCAGAGGCAATATCAGGATTCTCTGCTACCTACCATTGGCAAAAAGAACCGAAGATTGAAAAATATCCTCATTAAATTTTTTAATTTGGTACTCTGCAAAATTCATTATGTTTTAAAAGTAATATGATTTTTATTTATACTTATATAGATTAATACAAATAACATAATGCAGAATAAAATGTAGAAATTAAAGGACAAGATAGAAATATTGTTTATTGAAAAAACAAGTTAGATCAGAGATATTAATTATTTGAGTTTTCATCTAAAGCTTGGTTAATGATCTCTGTTATGAAAAATCTCAATCATGCCTGTCAAGAGAGAAAACTACAGTTTAAAATTTTTCAAAATCCAAAACTGTAATCCTGTATTAAATATTATCCACTGAGTTTTTTATCAAATGTGGGATATTCCACAGATGTTAAAATATCTCATTACTCAAAAAAACCAACTTTGTTTTCCACTAAGAGATATAAATGTTTCAAAAAGAAAACTTTTAATAATAAAATCAATAATAAAACAACCTAACAACAACAATGATAATGGTACTAATAATAATACCAGTGAAAAATATTAAGACACTGACATGTTTCAGCTATCAATGGTGGGACCATCCAGAGGGAATTTTTACATTATCATTGCTGAACCATACACAAAAAATGTTTGGGCTTTGAAGGAAAACTGAAATTGCATACTAAGGTGAATTCAAGTTGGGCAAACTGTATCTGTAACAATTATTGACAGAAATTTCAGCTCTTAATGTTTTCTTAATGCCTTTGAAAATAAAATACCTGTGTCAGGTAGAAAGTAGATTTTGCTCCATTTCTGTGTTTCACGTCATTTTGTGGTTCCTGAAAGGCAGACATGATTTCTAAGAAGATATTTTAGGATCCATATACACTGAAAATTATTTGTTACTCCATGCAGATTTGTATAATTTCTCTTTATCTAGTTTCAATACAGTCAAGATGTATCTGCCAAAAAGGTTTTTGGGGGAGATAATTTGACATTATCACCACAGCTGAACATCAACAGCATTTATACATCCACACTTATCCTACCATCTATCTCCAACAGGTCTCTGCCTACTGTGCCTACAGCACTTCTGCAGGTTGGGAGAAATTCTTCCAGGAGGATATCTGCTAGGAACAACAAAAAAAAGATGTAGGATTATTCACAGTGGTAATGTTAGTTCACTTGGAACATGAACTATACAGACAAAAAAAAATTAAATCAGCATGGTCACCTACTGACACTAGGATCCCAGTGTGATGATCCCATCTGTCCTAAAAGAACAACACTATTAGTAGCCATGGTGACTAATCCAATGTTAGTCCCATTGACACAGCCCACTCTAAGAACCAGCTCTCTGGTGATAACTGATCATATATTTGAGAAGATGGTGTGTCATAGACCTTTTAGTGAGCTATAAGTGTTTGCTTCTTCTTATATCTCTATTTTTTAAGAAAAGCTATTTTTAAGATAGCAATTAAAAAAATGGCTAGTGAACTTTAAACTGTGGGCTCAATAATTGCTAAATTTCTTGTAATTGCTAATTTGGCTACCACTTACCAAAAATAGCTCTCTGAGAGGTCCCTTATCATGTGGTGCTTTTCTTTGGTTATGTTCCTTATGAAGATTTTCTGTGTGATATTTATTTACTGAGGCTAGGTCAGATACCTGTTTCACATAAAAAACTACTTGTTCTATTAAGCTAATTTCAAATCAGTAAGGGTTGCAAAATTTCATCTCTAAATTTTTCAAATTCCGTTTTGATTATAAAATTGCAAATCAGTAGAAAAGCTTGTTAATTAGTAAAAAGTAAAATTATGTCTCACGTTTTCTTGGAATGAAGGAAAAACTTCACTGGAAATATTTAAAGGCTATGACTGCAATTTTTCTAAGGCTGAATGCAGAAATATTTGTTTCCTTAAATGGTTACAGGATGAAAATAATTCCAAATGTTTGCAGAAGCCTGCATTCATTCCAAAAGCTGTTGGTTGGCCATAGATATTGTTTCTTTGCCTGTGGCAATGCTTTTATCTGCTTGAAGAAAGGAATAAATCACATCTTAGGGAAATGATGGCACTCTGTAAATACATTTTTTTGGAGTGTTTTGTATTTGGTTGGTTTTGGTTTGTTTGTTAGTTGTTTTTTGGGTTTTTTTTTTAAATAATAGCCACAATAAGTAGCTCAAGTACCAGTCTGCGGGATAACAATTTCTTGATAAAGCATTCTTCAAGTACTTTTGAAAAAGTTTTAGAGTCTAACATAAGAAATTATAAAGTTGGCAAAACCTTGACTTGCTGAAAATATATTTTCACAGAATCAACTTTTGAGGATGGAAGGGATTTTTACTTCTCATTCTATTGCAACAGTCAACACTGAAAATTTTTTCCTCATCATACAAATCACCTCTTAATTAGGGAAATCAGCTAGAGTACCTTCCTACAGCCTTCTCTTCTCCAGGCTGAACAACTCCAACTCTCTCAGCCTATTTTTGTAAGAGAGTTTTAATCCCTGTGGTCATTTGTGTGACCCTTCCCTGGACTAGCTGCAACAGTTCCATGTCCTTCTTATCTTGGGGCCCCAGAGGAGGATGCACCACCTCAGGTGGGGTCTCATGAGAGCAGAGCAGAGGGGCAGAATCCCCTCCCTTGCCCTGATGTCCATGCTATTTTGGATGCAGGCCAGGACATGTTTGGCTTTCTGAATTGCAAGTGCAAATTGCTGAATCCTGCCCAACCTCTCATCCACCAGCACCCTCAACTCCTTCTCAGCAGGCCTGCTCTCCATCTGTTTATCCTCTAGCCTGGATTGATATCGAGGCTTGCCCCCACTCAGGTGCAGCACCTTGCAGTTGGCCTTGAACCTCATGAGGTTCACGTGGGCCCCCATCTTGAGCCTGTCCAGGAACATCTGGATGGTATTCTTTCCCTCAGGTGTGTCAACAACATATGTCCTTTGATCTTCCTTTTCTGGATGACATACCTGCAGAAGTCCTTCTTATTACTCTTTATGTACCTTGCCAAGTTCAACTCTAGACACACCTTTGCTATCTTAACCCCAACCCTACACAGGTTAGCAGCATCCTTATATTCTGCCCAGAATACCCGTCCCTGCTTCTACTGCCTGGGAATTTCCTTCTTGCCCTTTTTGTTGGTCAGCAGGTCTTTACTCACCATGCCAGTCTCTTGCCTTTCTTTCCTCATTTCTTACACCTAGGAATTGTGAGCTCATGCATGTTACGTAGTGCCCTTTAAGATCTGCCAGCTCTGTTCTGCTTCCTTGTCCCTGAGGGCAGTTTCACAGGGAATCCTATTCACTAACTACTTGTACAGCTGGATATGAAATTCTTTCATAGGGGACTTAGCCAGCACACTTGCCAGCAGTGGATATCCAGACTATATTTATTCACTGGGAGAATGGAGGGATGAGACACAGGGATAAGGCAGGGATAAAATAAGAGCTAAAGAGCACCAGAGATAGAACAAAGGCCTGTAACTGTTACCTAGATATCTTCATTCTACTTTTTATCTCCCAGTGTTCCCATCACATACACATTCATAACTATATAGACATGTTTTTAACGGTCATATCAAATATTCATTTACATTTATCCCTTGGGTTTATGGGTAGAATTAACCTGCTCTAACCCGAGGATGTGCAGATTAGATATCTAAACTTGAGTAGGACACCCTTGGTTAGACTTCTCTTATTTTAATATAGAGAAATAATTTTCTTCCTGAGGTGATTTATTTTATTTTGTGGGAAGGTGATGTAAATTACATAAATCATTCTCTGAAGTGTCTGATTTTACTTCTGACTGTAAAGACAGTCTAGAATTTTTAAACAGATTTAGTAAACTACAATTTTTACATCTACGACTGAATTGAATCTGATTAATTGCTTGAGATGAATATGCTCAGCACTTTGTCTTACTAGATCTGGTATTCTGTCTCAGTGATCATATGCCCTTCCAAGTGTTTGTATATTAATTTCAATATAAACATTCAGGATAGGATCTACCTCACCAGTAGTTGTCTATCTGCATCTTTCTCTAGAGGGAGACTAACATATATGAGATAGTCATCTTAATTTGTAGCTTACAGTAGGCATCTAATTAGTGCAGTATTTAGAGTTTGATATTCATATGAGTTTGTCGTGGTTGATTCCCCAAAAGATTTAATTTCAAATCATGTAAAAGTTTTCCCTCATAACTTTCTCAGATGTCTTTCCTTGAGATTTCAAAAATGAGACAGCTGATTCTCAACTGTCCTGATATCAAAACCAAGAAATTCTCAGCATGTGTCACTGTAAGAAAACTGTAAATTAGTCAGAAGAAATGTTACTCCTATTTAATTAGCTGCTTCGATATACAAGTGCCCTGATTTCAGCTGGGATGGAGTTAATTTCTTTAGTAGCTGCTACAGTGTTGAGTTTTGGATTCAGTATGAGAATAATGTTGATAACACGTTGGTCTTTTGGTTATTGCTAAATGGTGGACTTCTTTTGTGTTTAATGCTCTGCCAGTGAGGAGGTACATAAAAAAAAACCTGGGAAGGAGAATAACCAGGACAGGTGACCCAAACTGGCCAAAGGTATATGCCACACCATAGAATGTCTTGGCCAGTTAATAAACTGGGGGAGTTATCCAGAAGGGATCTGATTGGGATGCAGGGACAAACTCTGGAATTGGTCACAAGGTGGTGAGCAATTGAATTGTGCATCACTTGTTTTTCCTTGTTTGAGTGGAGTTTTTTTTCCATTTACTATCATTATTATTATTTACTATTATTGCTTTATTTAATTTTTGTTTCAATTTTTAAACTGTTTTTTTAATTTCATCCTTATGTTTTACTTTTTGCTTTCCTCTCATTCCACCAGAATGGAGGAGGTGAACGAGTGTTTGTGTGGTGTTTAGTTGCCAGCTGGGCTTATACCATGAGAAGAAGCTGGGCATCTAGTACTATCCCTTCAAGAAAATTTTATCTATTTTCATAGAGAGAAGATAGGCATTTCCAAAGTGGGAAACAACTTGGTAAACTACCTTGCACTTTTTAGGCAGTGAGATTTAATGAGACAAATCCAAAATGGGTAAAGAATACTTTACAGATGCGTACTGGTCAACTTGCCTATACTGAAGTTCTGATTTGTATTCGCTGTTATCTGGGGAGAAGCATTTTATCTATGAAGGCTGTTTACCTCTGTAAAATAGGAACATGGTGCTTTTCTGTTTTGGAACCCAAGCATAAAGAGCAGTTGCTAAGTTTATGATGCCATTAGCAGAGCACGAAAGGTATTTGGCTGATAAAAGATAATTTGGCTGAAGTTATAAAAAATAATGAAGGTTTTTCCACTCAACAACAACCATTTAGTTGATAGTCACTGAGGAGGAATATGTTTATCTCGGCTTCCTCCCTAATAAATAAAAAGAGATAGTCCTCCCTAGATGTCGATATATTTAACACTGAATTGCTTTTTAAAGTCTTTTTTTCACTTTCAACTAACTACAGAGAGTTCATGATGGATAGAATCCCAAATTATGTGTTTTAAATAGGTGGCTAGAATTAAGGAGAGTGAAACAAGGTCAGAGAAAAAAGTCTAAGGAATATGTTTGCCAATATTTTTCTCTAGTAAATATATTTATCAATGACGTTTATGACAGGGAGCAATCAAGATGTGATCTACCAATTGGCTTTTCATATGAAAATAATATCCAAATGTTTTTATTTTTAAGAGACATTTTTGAAGACAGTTAACTACATTTTTATCTTTCTAGCATCAGGAATTTTGAGGAAAATAGTATATAATTAGTACATACATATACAACTCTATATATATGTATATATAGAAATATGTACTTACAATATTTTGTATTGGTTTTTATATTCAAATTGAAAGATTATAAGCATATCCTGCAGGAAAAGCTAGGTGGTATAAGACAACCTGTCAGTAAGATGCAAGCTAATGACAGGTGACTATTTTTCTCAGGACTGTCTTCCTTCAATCTGATTTAATTTTAGCAGTATTAATTGCTGCCATTTTTTCCAACCATCTCACACAGTTTTACTATCCCAATAGAAGCAGGAGACAGACCCTGTCTTCTGCATCTGCATAACAGTTGAACTAGATCAGCAAAACATAAAGATCTTACTCATCAAGTAAGATCTAAATATTCCTCAGCTATGACAAGCATGTAGAATCAGCAAATACACTTCAAAGAAAATGTAGATGTTAAAGAGGAAAGAGTGAGCATAGATTCTTTTACAAAGTCCTTTAAAGACCACAAAACCTGTCACATAGTGTGAGGTGAAGCAGTTTAAATAGGTTGGCATGATAATTTATGACTTTAATTATTTTAAAACACCTGATATTGTTTTGCTTGTTTATTTGCTTGTTTTGTTTATATTGGGATGAGAGTGGCAGAATATATCGGCTGTTGAATAGATGAAAGTATACATGGGTTTAGGTTTCATTGTCATGTTGTATATTCAATACCACAGGCATCAACACAAAGTCACATATAAACTGTATTTCTGCAGCTCTTCCACTATATACAAATAATAAAAAATTTTGGCTGGAATGCAGCCATTCTTCTTTTGCTTTCTGTATTAATATTCTGCCCACCAGACCAAGAAGAGAAACATTCTCTGAAAAGAATTTTGGAGTATTTCTGAAGTAAAAGTAGATCAGATGCAAGAGGAGAAAAGAAGTCACTACTCTTTGCACTGCTGTAGTTTATCTAGAATCCCCAAAGTACAAATATTTGTGTAAATCCCTTTGGCAGAGAAGGCGATTGACATTGTCCATAATCTGCAGAGTCCTAAAGCCACTGACCTAAAGGACTGCAGACAAACACTGCTATCATATAATCACCATTATCTGATTTTTTAAAAATTTGTTTTATTTATTATTCTTTTCCTCCAGACAGACTAGCTGGTAAAATTTTCCTACTTTTAAACACACATTCAGAAAATTTTAACACGATAAAAAATGCATGCCACTATGCACCTTCAAGAAATACACAATTCAGAAAAAATATCATCTTTTGGGAAGGGATGGAAAATTCCTTAAGTCCTCAAACTGTAACTCCAGCATAAACCTGACCCTAATATTCATGGCTAAATGTATACTCAGATGGAGTAAAGGAACTTTAGCTGCACTCTGTAAATTCTCTGAAGAATTATCTTATGTCTTTTTTTAAATAATATTATCCTGCTCTTATTCTCAGTCTAACAATTATTGGTCCATCTGATAGTTCTGCTTGTGTGTCTATGTTCATTTGTAGGCAGTTACTTTATAGATTAGCACCTGGTCTTGTGAAGTTGGCCATATCTACCCATGTGTGTGTTTCTTACAACCATGGGCTTTTTGTCAGAATAAGGTTTATTGGACTTTTATAGGGTAGAACTAAAATTCATTTAATTCTGTTTAACTCTGTGGGCCAAATCAGGAAGTAATTAACTGACTAAACTAAGAATTTTAAAATATCATTCATTTACCTAGAATATATATCAGCAAAGGAATATTGGCTCAAAATAAATGTATTCATTTGATTACTTGGAAAAAAGTAATACAACTTTTTTGTCCTTTAGTGGGAAATTACAGCATGATAACATAATTTAGATTAATTTTTTTTCATATTATTTACAGTCAATAAAGAAACAAGGAGTGAGACAGTCAGTTTCTATTAAGAACTTTGAAATTGTGGGGGTGGTTCAAAGATTCTTAATAGTGAAATTGTTCTTCAGAAACAAGTGATCTCCTACACAGAAGTTCTGCATTGTTCTCAAAAACATGCTCAAAAACTACAACAAAAAATTAAAATTATTCATTCCGTAGTTACATACAGCAATCATGGGGCCTTGTAAATGAGGGAAATACAAATTATTCTTTCAGCTTTGTAAACTAAAAAGACAAAATTAGTTTAATTTCCTCAATGTATCACAAATGTATCACGCAAGGAAATGTTTCTAAAAAAGTGAAAATTACTGGATTATAACCATAGACAGTTTGTTTCATTTTATTTTTCACTGATCTTCAAATTTGTATAGTACATTAATAAATTAAACAAATAAATAAAGCCAGAAAAAAAAAAAGAAGAAAAATTGAGGTGACACAGGCAGAATGGTTTGTTACATATTAAAAAATGTGCCCAGTAGGGACAGTCTGAGCAGTTTGATAAAATAATCCAAGGCTGCTTTATGCTGCCTTTACACCCTTTCTCAGGACCATTGTTTCTGTATAAAAGACTGAATTCTGATTTTGTTTCCAGGAAAGAATGTTCAGTAACTCTTCCCTTTTCATTATGATCAAAATTTCACCATACACATGGGGAAAGAGAAACTAGTGAGGTTTTACTGGGAGCAACTGTTTCTTTTGTGTTGAACACATGCAGCTTACTTCAATATCTGCTTTGTAGATTTGGCATGTCTTTTCCTGCATATTATCAATACAGGTTAATATTTTCCATGTCTACCTCAAAAAAAGATGATTAAAGGGAAATACACACACATAGATTTATATGAATACAAATATTAGCATTAATGTATGTAGGCAGATGAGTAGCCTTTGATCTGGTGTTTACTAACTGAACAGAACACAAAAAACGTAACAATGTGAGCATAGCATAAGAAAAGCTAGACATAAGAAATTATAAAACAATAACCTGATAAAACTTTCAGACAGCACTGTGAGAGATGGCAGGACTAGCCAGTGTGTGGGAAGAGCCTAGGAAAGATCCAGAGTCTGAGTTTCTGAATGAGTTGAGGACCTAGGACCCAGGGTGGATCACACAGGTGTTAGGTGAACATAAAACCTGGGTTAATAATCAACAGATCTGTGAATGTGGGTATGACTGTGGGTTAAGGAGTAAGGGTGTCTATCTGTCAACAAGTCTATCTTCAGTCCTGGTCAACAAGGGAGGAGCAACTTGATTTAGTGTTGTCTGTGTTCATGTGAGCGCTGCATTAAAGGCACTGGACTGTGTTGGTTTCTGTGTATGTATATTTGTGTGCATACACACACACACATCTTTGTAGAGCACATATTTACTGTCTGGGTCTACTGATGGAAACAGTAACAGACTATGATTCCCTGGAGAATGAGAGTGCACCAAATTGAACTCTAGCACACTGGGAATGAGGAATTTCCTGTGTCCTGAGGACCATCAGGTTCAGTTTCTTTAACAGTGAGAAGCAGAGGAAAATGTAATATAAGCACTTTGGCAGTTGTATTCTACACTTGTGTTTGTCTTGCTGAGCTTTTCTATGATGTATTATTGCTTATAAAACATTGAAAATCAAAGAAGAACCTTTACTGAGCAGCTCTGATATGCTGTTTGCATTTCCTGCATTTCTCCTGCTGTGTGCTTCAGGCTGCTTCTCTTGTGAAATTCTGTGTCAGTGTAAAGAAACATATTAGATATACATGTGAAATTCAAGCACAATTCCAGGAAAAAAAAAAAGCAATCTCAGCTGATTGTAATGCTTAGGCACCCAGATGCTGAAACACAGACAGGAATTGAGTAGGAAATATTTTCTTCTTTCTTTAATGTGTGAGAACAATTGGTGCTTCAGATTTAAGACCAGAACACACTGAATGCTGAACAGAGACCTGCCCTTATCATGTAGTTACATACTGCCAGGTAATTACAAATGCTGAGGTCAGAGATACATTTTAAATTGCTTGTTTAACTGTGTTGTAGGACAGTAGGTCTGACAGAGAAACTATGGACCGGAAGCCTCTCTTAAAGGCAAATGCTTACAATCTTTCCTCTGTATATGAATAGGTGCGCTTTTGCAATTTTTCTTTGGAAATTTACCCAAGTAGAAAGGAGTTAATGAAATGCTTGTCCCTCTTTTAATACTATTGGACCATGAATGAAATATGCATCTGAAAATTCTTGTTTCAATACCTTTCTGGCCAAAATGATATTCAACCTGGTTCTAGAAATTCAACAGCTGTTTTGGTATACAATGTGCTATAAATATTTGCTATATAGAGACTTTTGCTATGTCTCTTATTGCAACTCTAATATTGTGATTACAGGGACCTAAGGGCCAGGGTGAAGGGAATGGAAGGTGAGAGGGTGTAGCTTTCCATCCTCAAGGTAAATGGCAAAGCCTAAGTCCTGTCTCCTGCGTGTGTATCTGAACATACAAAGCACAAGAAAAAGAGGGAATTAACAAACTACATGCAGTCACAGAACCACAATATGGTTATGATGCAAGACACATGGTGGAGCAGCTTCATGACTAAAGTGCTGGATGGATTCAAGCTCTTCAAAAAGTGTAACAGAGAGAAGAGACAAAGTTTTGCACCCTATGTGGAGTAACTTGAGTGTACATTTATATTTCTAAGGGATGACTGAGAATTTATGGGTCAGGGTCAGGGTATTGGGTTTGCATGGCCAAGATTTGGTAGTGCGGTGGGGAGTGGCTACAGGGTGGCTTCTGTGAGGGGCTGCCAGAAGCTTCCTCCATGTCTGTCAGAGCCAATGGGAAAATTCAGTGAAAGCCCTGTTAGAGTGAAAGTAATTAACACAGTTCCTCTACTGCTCATAGTCAGTCATTTCACCATAGAAGCCAACCATGTTGGTTATATATTTTGGTAAATTCCCTAGGAATTCCTTAGGGTATTCCTTATAATTTTTTGTCCTTCTCACCAAAATAACAATAGATCTCAAAATTTTTAACATTGGAAAGCTACCACTCAGAATGAGAACTCTGAGCCTGGAATGCTCTGCTGTGAACACAATGGTTGCATAAACCCACATCTTTTCTTTTCATCTTTTCTTTTCTTTTCTTTTCTTTTCTTTTCTTTTCTTTTCTTTTCTTTTCTTTTCTTTTCTTTTCTTTTCTTTTCTTTTCTTTTCTTTTCTTTTCTTTTCTTTTCTTTTCTTTTCTTTTCTTTTCTTTTCTTTTCTTTTCTTTTCTTCTTTTCTTTTCTTTTCTTTTCTTTTCTTTCTTTTCTTTTCTTTTCTTTTCTTTTCTTTTCTTTTCTTTTCTTTTTTTTTTTTTTTCCTTTCCTTTTTTCCTTTCCTTTCCTTTCCTTTCCTTTCCTTTCCTTTCCTTTCCTTTCCTTTTCTTTCCTTTCCTTTTCTTTCCTTTTCTTTCCTTTTCTTTTCTTTTCTTTTCGCCTCACCCCGCCCCGCCCCGCCCCGCCTCGCCCTGCCTCGCCTCGCCTCTGACTTTTAGGTGGTCTATGACATCTGAAGATATTTTCTGATTTGCAGACTGTGAAACTCTCTTTAAGGAAGATAGAATTTTTTCCAAGATAGAAGAGCAACTTACAGAGAAATGCAGGGGTTAGCAGGCTTTTTGTCCTATTAATAACAACTTGGATATTGTGCTTGAATCTTAATGGTGATTAAGATCATTTTAGCTTCTCATAGTGGTCTGAAAGTATGTGTAAATTATAGGAAACTTGGATTACAGTCTGAGTTCTGGACTCTTTTTACCAGTAATGAAGTGGCTAAATTGTTCCTTGTGACATGAATTTAATGGTAAATATATCTCATCCCAGAGCAAAAAATGGTCATTTGAAAACAGCAACCATTTGTTGAAAGGCTTTTAAAAGACCTATATGTTTGGCTTAGTTGCATCTTTAAAATGACTGAAATAATCCTCCCAACCATCCCTTCCTATTATCTAGGATTATGAATAAACCTTTAAACAAATTTACAATCTCTTGCAAGCCTGATTCTCAGCTAGTATAAATTAGCATATATTCACTGAAATGTGTAAATTGGCAAACCTCTGGTGCTAGTAAAGCTATACTGATCTAAGTCAACTAGAAACTGCCCCATATTCCACTGAAAATTCTTCAATAGTTTGTTTGAAATACTGTATTACTTCCAGGATGGATTATAGGAATATAAATGTGTTTCCCCATGGAGGCAAAAATGGTTGACTTTTCCTGTCTCAGTAGAACTTTAATAAATTAGCTGATTTCCATAGGGCTTTCTTATACATAATTTCAAAGTGCTAAGTGTGTTATCTTTAAGTCTATTTACTCAGTAGACAATAACAGCCATAATTGTAAAACAAAGTTATTTTATTTGATTAAGAGTAATTAAAACTAATCTAGTTATATTTACTTAGCTCTGTGAAGATTCTTTTTCTGTGACCATGGATGATGCTTAAAGACCTTAAAACTAAACTGAGACTAGATATTTTGCTTTTTGGCTCATGTGGGCCATATTTTTTGATAACACCATAGATAAAGCAACTTTATTTCTGTATTTATGTCATTTCACTTTTCTGCACTATAATTTCAATATATTTTGAACAAACAGACTTTTTAAAGATACTTTTAAAAGTACTTTGATGGACAAGATGAAAATTGCTACATGAAAACTTACTTTGCTTTTTATAGAATATATCCTATCAAGGTCTTAATTTATTGTGAATAACAGATTTAGAAAAACAAATATGTTGCTACTTACTAATAAGGCATTTGGTAGCTGTCAAAAAAATTCAAGAAATAAGACTCTACCAAAAAAGAACTAAAATATGAGTGTTTATTTAAAGCCATTTTCGGAAGAGATTGCGAAACTACAGGAGTTCCTTAAGTTAGGAGCAGTGTGGGGGAAAATTATGTTCTGTGGATTAGTAAGCAAAGTAAACACAGGGAAATAATTTCCAGAATTTGTCATATTTACATAATCTTTCATACATATTTTATACATAATCTAAATAATGTCTCATTTTAATAAATTATTGAAGAGTTAAGACAAACACCTAATAATTTTTCAGTGTCCTGGCTATGTGTATTGGTTCTGGATGGGATGGAGATAATTCCCCCCACAGCAGCCTTCATGGAGCTGTGTTTTGTGCTTGTAGCCAGAAGCGGTGATAACACACCAGTGCCTTGGCTGCAGCTGAGCATGACTGGCACAGCATCAGAACTGTCTCCCCAACCCTCCCTCTCCCCTCAAAGGCCTGGAGGCTGGAGAGGGCAAGAGGCTGGGAGGGGACAATGCCAGGACAGCTGACCCAAGCTGACCAAAGGCATATTCCATACCATATGACATCATGATCATTAATGAAAGCTAAGGGAAAGGTGATGGGGAGGGGTATTCATTATTAGGGCATTTTTCTTACAAAGCAACCATTACTCATGGTGAAGACCTACTTCCCAGGAAGTAGCTGAACATCACCTGCTAATGGAAAGTAGATGATAATTTTTTTTTTTGTTTTGTTTTCTTTGCTTCTATGTGTTACCTTTGTTTTTACTTCTTAATTTGTCGTTGTGCCAACCCATGAGATTCTTATTTTCTTCCCCTTTCCCACAGAAGCGAAGAAGTGCAAGAATGGCATCAGGGACAGCCAAGATCATTCCATCCTATTAAAATTTTCAGCTTTCAAGTATTTGTGGAGATGAATACTTTCATATAAGTTATTTCATGTTTCAATTTTCTTCTGGAGTTGAAAAGCAGGGAAAAGAAAAAAAATTACCTACAAGCCAATTATTCTGTTGCATGTAGAGGCAAGGCAAGGCAGAAAAATAATCAGTGGGATGTTTCAATATAAAGATCACAAAAGGGATGCCAAAGCTTCTGTTTTCAATTCTAGATGGATGATTGAGTTTTTATAAAAAATTATATTTCCCTTGTTATATTCTGGTTTCTTTTCTTTGTTTATTATAAACTGAGCAAACTACCAAAATAAATGAAATATCTTCAGCAATAGTTAATCTTCCTAATTCTGTGCCTAAAATTTCTTTCTGAACTTGTGTAATTAAATGTTGAATAGTGACACTGTCCAAGCTGATGGTTTTCTATAAAAGATCCTGAAGATCTACTGAAGTTTCAATGTAGTGTTCTTCCACTGCATGGAAAAGTGAACCCATTCAAGTAGATTAAGGTCAGTATTAGTACTTGATTGTTACTTGATTGTGAGAATTATTTTGCATAAAAAGAAACGTATTTGCAAGTATTAATTGGCAGACATATTTTGTAGATACAGTAACTGTAGAGATTTCCATAGATACCAGTCTAGTATTATGTGGAAAATTAGAAAAAAATTAAATAATAATGAAAATTAATACCTTACAATTCAATCTTTAATTGCATTGAATAATTATTACAAATTATATCTCTCAAATGTTCTAAGAAGGGCTCTCCACATATCCCAATGAATCAAATCTTAAATAAGCCTATTATTTTCAATGCACATTACAATGATAAAGCAGCACAAAGTCAAACAGCAGTAGTTGAAGAGCACAAAGATGAAGATCCAAAATATTTCAAGTCAACTCTATATTGATTCACTAATTGTTTCGTAGATTGGAAGCCAGACCCAAATAGGAACTTAGCTACTTCAATGCACAACCTTTTAAATATATAGCATTACACAAAAATAAATAATAATATAAAAAACAACTATATTGTCTGGGGAAATTAAAGGGCAATAGAATTTTCTACACAGGGAGATGGTTGGGGTCACTGTCCCTGGACGTATTTAAAAAAAGACTGGATGTGGCACTCAGTGCCATGGTTTAGTTGATGAGGAGGTGTTAGGTCACAGGTTGAATTTGATGATCTCCAAAGGTCTTTTCCAACTTAGATCATTCTGTGATTCTCTGAAAATCTCCCAAGAAGAAATGGGATGAGCATCCTTAAAAGGATATAATTCCTTGGTAAGTCCAACAAACCTGCAAAAACACATTCTTCTGCCATTTAATAAATACATTTATGTGATGCACCTGTGAGGCAAGATAAAGAGAACTGTGCAGCTTGGAGAAGAGAAGGTTCCAGGGTGACCTAATTGTGGCCTTCCAGAACCTAACAGGATCCTACAAGATGGAGAGAGATTTTTTAAAACGACTTGTAGTAAAACAAGGGGAAATGGCTTCAAAGTGAAAGAAAGTAGGTTAAGGAGAGATATCAGGAAAAAGTTCTTTACTGTCAGGGTAGTGATGCCCCCAGAGAAGTTATTGATGCCCTATCCCTGGAAGTGTTCAAGGATCAGCAACATGATCTAGTGGAAGGTACCTATGCCTATGGCAGGGCATTGGAGCTAGATAGTCATAGATGGTTCTATGATTCTATAAGCTTAATTCAAAGTACTTAATTCAAACTGCTTTATAACATGATAAATACTGGAATTAAAAGAGCATTCTTGCTTCTTTACTGCCAGCGTGCCTGAAAGAGAAAAACAACTACTTATTTGTGAATACAACTTGCTGAACAACACAGGTATTAAATTCTGAATCTGTATTGCTATAGTTAAGATCAAGGGATTAATTTTCTCTGATTATACCCTTTGTTTGTTTTGGATTCAACCCATCAACTTTTCATGTCTTTCCTCATAGCTTGTTAATTTTGGGGGCTTTTTAACATGTGTTATCCAGTTCTGAGCTATTTTCACTTTCTGTGCCTCTATACTGCCTGCTTGCACAGAGGTTGTACAAATGCTTAACAAATCTTCCCTGTGTTCCTCATCTTCACAGATTTTGCTGCAGTGGACAGTTCATTTGGCAATACTTGCCTTTACTTACAGACATGTGCCTCTGTGTTTTGGGGTTGGCTTCAGCAAAGTCTTTTTGAAGTGTGCTGCAGCTCTCCCCTGAGGTATGTGTAAAGGGTCCTTTTCCATTCCAAAGGGAATGGAAAAGGGAGCAAGGGGAGCATGGAGTGTGTGACAGAGCTGCTTGTTCCTGGCAGCCAGTCAAGGTCAGCCCACCACCCTGTGATACAGATACACCCCAAGATACCACTATTACTTTACACATCCAAACAGTAAGAAAAATAGCACACATTAGAAAGGAATAAATGCTAATTTTTCAGTGTCATAAAGTAGTCATATCAGAAGGGAATACACCGTAACTTTTACATGGGTGTTACTATATGTTTAGTGTATATTCAGTGCCTGTTCAGCAATGGGAGGGAAAGTGCATTCAACCTCTGAATTCTTAAAAGGCGGTGGGTGGGAGGAGGAGGCAGGAAGGCAGCGAATTAAAAAAAAAAAAAAAAAGAAAAGTAGGATGGAAGAATCTGAGACATCAAACTGAGTAAATGGCTGACAAATAGCCTGATCTTTTTTTTTCATCTTTGTCCTTTGTTTTCCCTCCAGACACACCGCATCTGTTCATAAGCCTGACTTGTTATGTCATGTTTGATTTAGGCTGTACAAGGCAGGAATCCTCTTTGTGCTGCATCTGAGTGGTATATGACATGTTTACATGTGAAAATGAAATAGGCCAGTTGAAGAAGAGGTGTTCATCTCAGTAAGCAGAAGCGTAAGTGAAACACTAAAACATTTTTCTAGAAGCTCATCTCAAGTGTTTCACCAAGCTGAAGGACATTTGCATTTTGAAGACAGATATTTGTATGCAGCCCATGAAGAGTGTAAGACAGACACTTTGTATGGGTTTGGCAACAGTAATAAACTGAACTTTTCTACCTTACCAAAATAAACATCACAAAATTTAATGTTTAAGAGCTTAAGATTTAGGTGCTTAAAGATTTAAGAGCTTAAAGCATTAAGATTTAAGTGGACTACCAAAAATATAAAGTAAAATAGTATAGAACAGAACTAGTGCTGCTTCTAGGGAAATTTATTTTTGAGTTACCATGAGCTGCAAAATGAACTCTATATGGAGGGAAAAAAATGAGAGTCAAAAAGACAGAGAAAGATAGAATGCTACTATGTAGAGGTTTATTTTTAGTGAAAAGGAGAAATCCTGTATTTCCAAGAATACACATGCTCTCCACTTAATCTGTGTAAATTTTACATATTTTATGTATAATTTTCACCTATTTTTGGCAAGATAAAACATATTCATTTTTTTAAAACTGTCGTTTTTTCTTTGAAAGAAAAAAGGAGTTATTAAAGGTTTTCTTTTGTTTTTTCTTTCTTTTTAACTTTTTTTTCAAGGATGCCTATCTGGAAAATACATAGTATTTTTTCACGTTCTGAAGGGATAAGAAAAAAATGGTAAACATTTATATGTTTTCATTATTTTTATTATAAAATCAAACCAGCATCTGGTGGGGCAGGGGCTGAAAGTCTCAGCACACCAGGTAGTCACATTCCATGGGGCTTATTTTTTGATAGCCATCAGTGTGCCAGCTCAGAGCAAACTTTCATTCCAGAACACAGACAAAGGGTTTTAAGGCCAAAGTCTCAAGATCAGGAGCTTCCCATTGTCCATCACTAGGACTGTTTAGCAAGCTACAAATTCATATAAAGAGAAACTTGTTTCATTGCACCTATCCTTAATCTGTCCTTCAGGTGTGGGCCATAGTTATTATGAACCTCCTGTGTGCACTAGCAGATGTATCCCTATGATATGTTTGACAGAACTTCATACATCGGACATTTTAGAACACTATAACTTCAGAAATATTCTGTTTTACTTCACCTTTTTATTTAGGTGGGAAAAAAAACATAATGTGACCAAGAGGTGTCTGTGGGAGTGGTGCTGGATGGGTAGCTGGCAGGAGAGACTGTGAGAGTTACAGGGGAGTGGGAAGATTTTAACAGCAAAACCTTGACATGTGAGTAATAGGTTATTTCACCATTCTACTAATACTGTTGATGTTAACAAGGACAGATCTGTCAACAGTGTGCCTGAACTACTGACATTTGTCATCTCTTGTCAGCTCTCACATCTCTTTTCAGTTGGGGCTGTACTTTCCTAGAATGTCAGATTTTTGAGAAGAGCCCATTTATGATACTCATAACGCAAACACAAGGGTACAATGAAGTGGATTTCCATGAGTAATTACATCTGTCAGCAGTGGCAGTATTTATGATCCAGAATCATTAAAAAGACACAGAAGCTACCAGGATTTTGCCTGTACCATCTGAATGAGTGACTGCTATTGTCAACTACTGAATGCCCTGAGGAAAGGTGGGGATGATGGCTTTCTGAGGCCCTAGTAAGAGTGGAAGTGTGCTGGTGGAAAACAAGCAAAGAAGTTGGTGTTTCCTTGATTCATACCTGCAGAACTGTTAGCCTCGAGCAACACAGCATGATTGGCTTATGCATGACTGCATTTTGAGTGTTAGTTTGATTTCTGTACACAGGCTTTCAAGGACAGAATGAAAACAGCTATCCATAAATACAGTCCCAATTCTTCTCTTTTCTGTTGTCTGGTCTGAGAGCAGAGGATCTTATGTCAAAAGAGTTGGAATTTTAGGTATGAAATTTCTGTATATGTATCGTTTCAATGATGACAAAAGCAGTCTGGCTACATGACTTTCTCAAAGGTGTAATTAGCCAAAATTTTTAGATATTATGAATATCTGTTGTATTAGTATTCGATTCAGCACTGTTTATCAAACAGCAGAAATACTATCCCTTCTATAATTACTTTTTGCCTATCCAAGTTTGGAATGAGAGCAATCTCCCAGATATCTATCAATAGATGACACAGATGGATCTAGATGTAGATGCAGATGTAGTCAGAGATACAGATATGAAAAAAAACCCATAAAGTAATACCAAGGAAGGGTGAATACTTGTGGGGATAAAACGTGTTTTGCCTGCTCTAATTAGATAAGGATTTCATGAATGATGGTTAGTACGAATTTTGTCAATTTTTTTGGGTTTGTTTTTTTTTTAATTAAGAATACCTCAAATGTTTGAGGTACGAGTATGTACACATAATCATAATTTGTCTTTTAAAAAAAATGAGACCTACAGAGAAATACATTATCCTTTAATACATTTTCTGAAGACACTGTTTTTTTTTTCAAGTGTACAATAAAGTTTATAAAAAAGAAAAATTGTTTTGGTAGATGTTATTAAGGAAACTAAACTACAAAACAGCACTGAAGTTGTTAATAAGTGAGAATTTAAGAACAGATACTGTTCCTAATGGCATACTGTAAGGGGTTGTGCTTCTACATTTCACACAGCAAAAATAACACTGACTGGATCAGCAGAACAGTAATACTGTCATTTGCCCTCAGTGTCAAGCTCACAGATCTGCAGCAGTCTCTATCAAAAGCTGTAGCAATACCACTGTAAATTCCTTAGACTGCTCTCTGTAATTTAGTAATCCATGGTCTTGGGTTCCAGCAAAATTTAGATTGGATACAGCGGTGTCAGTTAATTCAAAACAAATTACAGAGCAAATCAGATTTTTAGGGCTAAGAAGGAAAGGTAGATTTACCAAAGTAAAATCCAGTAAACATACATAACTTTTGAGATCAAAACAATCTCCTAGTTTTTGTTAATCAACCCTACATTACAGCAAGAATTCCATTAGCAATAGTTGACAATTGAATACATCATAAGCATTTAAGTTATAATTAAGATTTTTATAATACTTTGATTCATACTTTACTACCAGTAAAGTCATAAAGGAAATCAGCTCAAAGAGGAATAATTTGGTGTGTACAATCAGAAACAATGACTATAACCTGATTCATTTTAAGCAAAACATACGAAATTAGACTGACATTACCACATTTTGATTTAAATTAAGCATTGTCCATATACATTATATTTTGTGTTCACAGAAGTTAATTTCTGCTTAATATCATTATATTGTAAATACCAATTGAATTGGAATACATCTAGAAGAGTGCAAACAGGGCTTCATTTGAGTTAATGAAGATATATTTATTTCTAAATATATTTTCAGGTCCTCGCTGGGATGGCTTGAAAGCAGGCTGGAACACAGCATGCTTGGTGACCTTTGTTCCATCTGTTCATAAAGGGCCTTGAGATACCCATAACTCAGTTTCTACCTATTGCTCCCAAGAAGTCTTCAAAAGCCTTGTCCATCCGCCATTAATAATAATATTTCTGGAAGGCATGCAAAATATGTGTTTATGGCTTAAAGCTAAGCAGGCAATCTGTGACCATTCCCAGCTCAACCACAGCACTTGTAAGTCTGTTCTTGACTTCCTAAAACAAAGAATCAGTGTTTTCTTTTCCAGATGCTCTATATTTTTTTTCTAACATCTGTGCTTGAACGTAGAGTCCTGAGTCTAGTTCTGGGATCCACATTACAGGAAAGACACCTGCCTGTTAGAGCAGGTCCAAAGGAGTATAGAGATGATCAGAATGCTGAAGCACCTCTCCTATGACCACAGGATGAGGGAGCTGGGGTTGTTCAGCCTGGAGAAGAGAAGACTCTGGGGAGACCTTATTGCAGCCTTTCAGTTCTTAAAAAGTGTTTATTAGAAAGAGAGAGGTCTTTTAAGAGAATCTGTGTGGCAATGGTTTTAAAATGAAAGAGGGTAGGCATAGATTGGCTGTTTATATTGGCTGCATTCTTTAAAAGGAGATTGGTGTAATACTGGAAGACTTTGCCCTGGGAAGATGTTGATGTCCCATCACTGGAAGTGTTCAAATTTAGGCTAGATGGAGCTTTGAGCAACCTAATCTAGTGAAAAGTGTCCCTGACATGGCTGGACTGAATGTTGGACTGAATGATCATTGATGGCTCCTTCCAAGCCAATCTGCTCTATGATTCTATGAGAAATGGATAAACAGTAATTTGGAAAATAAGTACCTCACATTTGACACAGGCAGGTTGAAGCACATATGCATACTTAAAATTCAGAATAGAAGCAATCTAAATTAGTTCTACCGTTGCCTTTATGTTAGTGTGAATCTGTGATCTCCGTTAAAAAGAAAATAAATGTGTTCTAGCTTATACTTATTACAATTTGTTTGTTTGTTTTTTTTCAGAAGAAAGGGTTACATTACCTAAATGTGTTAGCAGTTCATCATGCACCTGTGTTATATATTGTTTGAAGAAAAGAGCACTGCTTTTGTTTAAGTTTGCATGATATGGATTTGTTCATGGAAAGCTGATGCAGATTAGGAAGGAAAAGAGATGACACTGGTGAAGCCATATTAAGATCGCTACTGTGTATGAAAAAAGGCCATCTGTAGGAGAAATATATAAATATAAACATGCAATTTAAAACATAAGACCTAAAAGAGGTTCTTCTAACAACAGCACTATAGAACTATTTGCACTAACATTTTGATATTGCTATAAGAGGACACTCTCTTAGACCTTCACCATTATAAAGGAAAATGAAAATCGTAATTAACACTGAGAGCTCTAATAAGCTTGTCAAGTTTTGAATCCTTAATGTGTGCATTTAATTCAACATGTCTGTCGCTGTTGAAACCAAGTCAGTAAATTAAAAGTCACTTTATAATTATTTATTTTTAACTGTATTTTAACACATTTACTAATTGCTAAAAAGTTCTCTTCGTAAAAAGACTGAAATCAGATTTCTGGCCTAGCAGTCCTCTCATGTTATCACATATTTTTCTGATTTATTTGTTGGGAAATTTAATATTGAGCCAATTGTTCTAGCAATATTTGTGTCTTTGTAAGTAAATAGATTTATGTGTTCCTGACTTGGAGATAAAAAATTCTTTAATATTCTGATTTTGAAGATTTTTGGAGAAGGAACACAAAACCAAATTCATATTTGCACTACATATTTCAGATTCTTGCCACACATAATTTTCACCTTAGAAAGAAGTCAAGAGAAGACTAAAATGCCCTCAATCCTGCAAGTTCATATGTCCTATCTCACATCAAAATTCACAGAAGAAATATTACATCAAACAATACTGACAAACATTATTAACAAATTTAGAGTCCCACTTCAAATATTTCAAAGGAAAATGAGACAATCTCATTTTTAAATATATTTGATTTAAAAATATATATGCAATTTAGGCCAAAAATAGAATGACAGATAAAATCATAGTTTTCAGTTCATTTCTCAAAACAGTAACAGCAGAAGATATATCAAGTACTAACTATAATTTTCCTTTTATGGGTATAATTTTTCCTCCATTACCTGCCTTTCCTTTCATTTTAATAATATGGGGTTTTTTTGGTTTTAATTTTCACTCAAATTTTAACAGAATATTATGATGTTTACATACCTTCACTCTTTTCCCTAACTCAAGTTTCTAGTTCTCCATATTTTTCTAGGAGACAGCGGCATGGAGTAAAGGATTGGGTCAAATCATAAACAACAGAGAATCAAGGCAATGCAAAAGTAATTGGTTTTCTGAGGTCCAACACACAGTGAGATTTTGAGTTAAGGAGTGAGCTGCTTTACATTTTTCTAGCAGGTATTGGGTAAGCAACTTTTGAACTTTCACTGTTCCTGTAACAGTGAAACATTTTTTCCCTAAGTAAACATAAGAAATAAGAAATCCCTTGAATGTGTAATTAATATAACCACTTCTTGTGATGGTATTTAGTTTCTGTGGAACTGAACACATTTAGTTACCGTGTAAGAATGTGTAAAATTTCTTCCAATTTCATGCACCTATCTGCAGATACCAGCTTCCTAATGGATGATATCTGAAGGCCTCAATACATATACCCAAATAGCATTCCTCTGCATGGTTTTATTCAGTTTACAATTCTGTATTCAAATATATTAGCATACACGTACTAGAGTGAATTAAAATTAAAAAACCAGTAATGTTTTTTAATTTCAGCTGTGTTGGAAGACATTTTTTGAGTTAGACTAGAAGACCCAACAATACTGAGCAGTGATGTACAGATCAGCAAGACTGCATATTATAACCATTAATTTATTTTTTTTTCTGTTGGATCATCTCCAAAATTTTTTCCCCATATAGGAATATGAATTGCTATTTGTGTCTTGTGAAAATACAAATTAACACAAAATGAGAGCAATTTTGATTTCAATGTTATCTGTAGACACTGAAAATTAACTACAATACTATAAAGTAAATATTAGCATATACTAAAAGCTGTGTTGAAAAGTCAGGGAAAAGTAACATCTCACTATATTGCTAAAGGCAATTGAGTTTAATTGCAAACATAAAATCTGTTAGTATTCATTAGAGTTCTCTTTTTTTCTGAACTTTTGCTCAATACAATAAGGTTCATGATCTTTTCATATATTCAGTTACATGTGTTTTACAAAAATTACATGTATACTGTTAATTAGCAAAGTGGAATAAATACTGGCAGCATTCAGAAATAGCACAAATTCAATTTTTAAATTTTTAAGAGCTATTTTACCTGTGAAATTAAAGGAACACATTGAACTATTCTGATTTGTTTGATCAACTCCAGGTTTCCTGGCCAACACAAATTTTTGCAAGCAATGTTTAAATATATTAGAATTTTTAATTCAAGCACTTATATAAAAACATGAAACAATTTGTGACAAGTAAATCATAGTGAAATGGTGTAAAACTGAATTTGTATTCTAGAAGAACTATAACAGTTTAGTTTATTTTTCTATTTAAAAGGAAAGATATAGTAATCTAATAGTTATTATAATTTCTTTTCTCTGAGTACATGTATATTGTGTGCTACAAAGCACGGTAATAGATTTCTATTATTGCATTACACTGATTTGGCCACATAGAGAAAACCAATATATATTCAGAATAAATTATACATAAAATACTTAACATGGATTATTAAAAAAAATGTGTGTGCGCTTACTTTTACCAATATGCAGAAAATCCTTTACCTGTGCAATGATATAAAAGAAAAGCATATTATTTCATATAGGCTTAAGCCCCAACTTTAACATCCAGTTTCTCCTCCTAGTGAACTAACCTTTTGTCTTGCTATCCTTGGCAGTAAACAGCCTACAGTGATTTTTCCCTTAAAAATATTCCCATCACATGTTGTACTGTCAGAGTGATTTAGGCCAGTTTCTGAAAATGGTTGAAGCTGTTTCCTCTTGCTACACAAGTATTTGCACAATGAAAGCAATCACATATTGTGTGTCTCATTAAAGATGTTTCCTAGCCTTATCACAACTTTTTAAAATAACTGACAAACTTCATATGCACATAAGTAACTTATCTAGAAATCTATCCCAAGAGAAACTAAAAGAAACAAATTATATAATCAGAATATCTTGATCTGTGAAGGATGACTCATGGGGATTGTTGTGCTCAATAGATTTATTTCCCTGAAAGAGTAACATTAGTGAGTTATACATTATTAACACTAGGTTATTCATGTCAGCAAGACAATATTATTTGAGAGAATTAAAAAAAGGCAGGTCAGAAATTTTAATTTTTCAAAAACTTTATTATGGATGAAAAATAAAGGCTAGCTTTTTGGAGACTATATTGATATCACTGAAATCCCAGCTTTTTTGTTTATTTGTTTATTTTTTGTTTGGGTTTTTTTGTTTGCTTGTTTTTCTCATGAAGTAATTTGTTTCTGGGGAAAAACAGTATCTCAGGCTGTTTTAGGCTTTTTAATTTCTTTTTTTAATATGTCACCTGGATGAGTGGTCTATGATGCACTCTGGCATTTCAACACTAAGGAAGAAGCTGGTATCAAGTTATCAAAGCATGAATTATATTACTAAGGAATCAGGAAAGCAAAAAGATAAAGTTGTTAATTTTAACTTCTTTGAGACATCACAGTGCTATTTTTAAATGTAGTTTTTTTGAACAACTTGGTTTATTCTGACCTCATGTGACAAGTATGTGTAAAACTCCTAGGCATATGATTTAGTCTATAATATATATTGAGAGGTGGACTAGATGAACTTTAAAGGTCTCTTCCAACCCAAACTATTCTTTGATTCTATATAGATTTACACATTATATAGTAAGGAGGTGTGCTGGGAAATATGAGTAGATAATAGTAGCCATAGTGCAAGGATACTTCTTCCTCATCGTAAAAATCAGTCTACATTTTTCCTGTCTATAAAATCTGAGAAAAACTTTATTTTGCTTGTGCATAACCAAACATATCTAGTAAAGCCTCCCCACAACCTATATTTATCTATGTATGGTCAGACTTACCAGTGCTTCTAATACTGCACCTACTGCTGTAGCTGCAGCTTGGATATTCCAGTCCTTTGGTCAAACACATCTCAGAAACTTTATTTTTTTCAGGGAATTCGTTAAGGAGACAGTTCTAAAAAAAATTCAGCTATGTTTCTGAGGACAGGTCATTCTAGTGATAATCTTTAACCATAATATGTGAAATGCAAATATTTTCTTAACAGTGTCCTTCACATTCCTCAAATCTTGTCTCAGAAAACTTTTCATCTCAAACTCCCTTGCAGTTTGTTCTGGAAACACCAGAGTAGCACTACTCTGCCCAGCTGCAAAAATCCCCAAAATGTTCTTATATCATTTTAGGTACTCTGAACTGAAAATACAAGTCTATACATAATTTTGCTTTCTAGTTAAAAAGGCCTGGGGCCATATGTCATTTTTTTAGAATCACAGGATGGTTGAATTCAGCAGGAGCCTCTGGAGATCATCTAGCCCACAACCCCTGCTCAAAGGCGGCTCAGCTAGAGTAAGGTGCACAGGACCTTGTACAGGCTCTCACCTAATTGTTCCAGTCCTGACTGCTGCTGCTGCAGGTTCATCCTATGTGATAGCTGAGCACATCTGCTCCTGCATTTTATCCTTTCTTAAAGATGCTTCCTCCAAGGCACCATCATCTTGCCTGTGGGGTTCCCCTGTGCCTTATAGTTCTTTGGAGTATTTTGGAACTGGCTGTGTCTGGCAGAGGGCAGTCCCTGGCCAGTCTCCTCACAGGCCACTCCTGCAGCTCACCCCACACACAAAATCTTGAAACCTACATCCAATATAACCACCATTATAGTAAAAAGTATTTGCTTATGTGTAAGAATTGCCTGTACATCTACTTTGCTCAGTGCTTCTCATGCTCTCACTGGGCTCCACTAAGAAAAACCTGGCTTTATTTTCTTTGTTCCATCACTATCAGATATTTGCACATATTGACAAAATCCCCTAAATATTTAAGACTTCACTCTACCAAGCTGAAGAGTCCCAGGTCTCAGCCTCTCCTCATGTGACAGATATTTCAGTTCCTTCATCATCTAGGTGGCCCTTCCCTAGACTCTCTCTAGTACGTCCATGTCTCTCTTGTACAGGAGAATTCAGAACTGGACCCAGCACTCCAGATGGCCTCACCAGGGCAAAGCAGAGAGGAAGGATTATTTTCCTTGACCTGCTGGTGACACTTTTCCTGATATAACACAGAAAGCTCTTTGTTTTCTTTCTGTCAAGGGTGCATTGCTGCTTTGTGTTCAGCTCATTTAGTAGGACCTAGGGGTTCTCTTCTGCAAAGCTGCTCTCATATTTGAGCTCCCCTAGAACTCATTGAATAGACCATCAAATGCTAACGCTTTTCTTATTGTTCTTTTTAGTGATTTATTTTAAAATCTCTTTACTCAGGTGCAATACTCTGAGTAATCCCCACTAAAAATAGTTTCAATGGTCAAATCTCTCTACTGGCCTCTCATAAACTTTGAAGCAAATAATTAATTTAGCTTCATTTGCACTGGTTTTATACTCATGAAATCCTATTTTACACTCTGATAACCTCTCATGCCTTTTTGATTCTCTGGCAGAATCCTTGATTCTGACTTTTTGATGAAAAAATAAATTACATCCCATGAAGGAAAAAGCATTTCACAGCAATTTTTCTTACAGAAAAATATGGTTTGTGACTATTCTGTGATAACTGCAATATACAGAAATCTTAATATCTTGAAAAAGTTTCTGACTTCTTAGAGACTCCAAAAATCATCACCTCTATGAAAATTGATTGCAAAGGGACATTATAAATGGCCACTGACTCCAAAACCTCTGACCTAGGACCCCTCCTGCTAGTTTTTGGAACCCATCCTCAGTGCACACTGACAGACACAGGCATACAGACACACAGACACATAACACCAACAATGCCAGGCACACAGATGGCTGCAGACAAGATGCCGCCTTCAACAGCACCCACATACAAGACTCCCACTGGACACAAGCCCAGACAACCACAGTCCCTCCTCTTTTTGGGCTGTCAGAGGCAGGAGGGCACCAGTGAAGAAATGTAGAGGCAGAAAAATCACAGTCTCCAGGCTGAGACGCAAAAATACATCTGTGAATCCCTCAAGAACTGGTCTGATACCACTACCTGCATCCCAGCTTCTTCTAACTACAGGCATCTTTCTTACATCACAGACTCTCAGGTCTGCATTCTTACCAGTGTCAAAGCTCAAGTTTACCTGTAGTTTCCTCATAACCCATTAATTATCATGACTTGTAAGGACTTAGTTTTGTCTTCATCAAGTCTGTCAGGTTTATTTCTCTGTGTATTTTCTCTATGGCTTCCTCATTTTCCTTAATATCCCATTTTACATCATCTTTGATCAGATAATTTTACTGAAATAAACATTCCCACATTTCAGGTATTCTAATCAGTTAGTCTGACTCACCAGTTTTGGTTGTTGTTACTGTCTACTTAACTATTTTTGTGTCTGATTTATGACTGTGTGTTTTGTTTATGGCTTCCTCCTTTTCTTATTATCCATTTTTGCATTGAAAAGTCACAGACAAGTACCCTTGAGGGAGCAGAACATCTCTCTTCCACTTTCTGCTACAATCCATTTCAATGCCATAATTTAATGGCTGCTAGGGTCCATCGGTATTCAAAGACAGACTATTTTTCTCAGTAACCCTGTAGCTGAGATACTTAATTCTGATTGACGTCTACTCTTTTCTATTTGCCTAGGACTATTTGTAAATATTGAAAATGTTCTTTTGATATATTTGATAGTGTAATACTAATACTTAAAGTCTCCAGATTTAGGTATGGAATCTACAACAAAAGAACAAAATTTTCAATGTAAATCAAGGATCGGAAAGTTAATTACAATAAATTTATTGTTGCATTCATTTTTTTCAAGACATAATGTGATATGTTAGCTTGTTCCATTTACTGTATCTACCAAATACAATTGTAATGTTTTTCTGCTGAAGCACATTGAGGCATCCCAATGATTATCTTCTTAAACAATTCTTAAAATGCTTATAATAACACCTGTTATTTCATTTACCACAGGCCTGTAAGATACCAACCTTTTTAGTTGTATTGTATTTGTACAGAAATACAATTTAGACTTGCTTCACGAACCTATTTCAATGCTTTACACGTGATAAAATCTTTATTTTTTATAGTTTCTTATGAAATACTGCATTTTATAACTTCATTTCAAAATTACTAAATTGTACATCCATCCAAACTTCTGAGATTTCCTTTAGTGTTTAATTTTAAGACTCTATATCTCTTTTTTATTACTTAAATTAGATTCCATTAAGCATGTTCCATTTTCATTTAGGTGAATCCTTTCTCTAAAGAAATGGCTCTCTGCCATTTTTTTCCTTTCCTAACATATCTAAATTTCCTCCATGCATTATTTTTTAAGGATAAATTCAGACTGACTTTTATGAAGCTGTATTTTTCCAGGATACTGTAAGCATTTCAGTGGTTCATACCTTTAGCCTCCTACACAATCTTGCTACTCCATTCTAGTTCTTAAAAGGGAATATGAACAAATAAAGTTTTTAACCTTCCTCACTTTAAGGCCAGGAACTTAGGTGATGGTGAATTAGGACCGTTGATTATGCCAGTATTTTATTCATAAAGGCAAATATAGATGAGAGTATTTCAAAACAAGCCACAAAATATTCATGTGAGCAAATTGAACATGGCTAATACAGAACGGTTACTGCAAGCCTAAATAATGTTTTAATAATATAAATAAATATACAAGAGTACCATTGTTAGTGTATTTACCATGCTGTTATCTGCATGGTACTGTCTACTTTCCTATGGCTGAAGCCTTTACTCCCCAAAGAACAGTCACCTCATCTCTGCTGGTTTTTTACAGGAGAACTCTAGTTGGCATTAGGCCTAAACCCTGTCAGGAAGAGTGCTAGCAGAAAACCACCATGGATGAACACACACTCGAGCTAGTGCCTTGTTTCACAGGTGGAGCCACAGTGAGTCTCTTTTGCAGCCTCTACCTTTCATAATATTAGGTTTTATTTGTTTTCCTTAATCACATATTTTTCTAAGCTGTTTCTGAACCTGTTCTCTGCCACGTGGTCACTTTAATTCAAGCTTGCAGGTGGCTCACTCTTGTCATGGTTTAGCACTAGCAGGCAGCTAATCCTCACTCATCCACTTGCTTACTCCTCACAGCATGGATGGGGGAGAGAATCAGAAGAGCAAAAGTGAGAAAACTCTGTTTAATAGGAAAAGAAAAAGCTGGGCATGCAAGGGAAACAAAACAAGGAATTCTTTCACCACTTGCCATGGGAAGGCAGGTGTTCAGCCATCTCCGGGAAAGAAGGGCTCTATCACATATAATGGTGACTTGGGAAGACAAATGCTATAATTACAAATGTACCCCACTCTTCCCTTCCTCTTTCTAACCACAGTTTTATTGCTGAGCATGAGACCATATGACATGGAATATCCCTTTGGTCAGTTGGGGTCAGCTGTCCTGGCTTGCTCCCCTCCTAACCTTTTGCGCGCCCCCAGCCTGATCTCTGATGTGGTGGTTGTGAGGAGCACAAATATCCTTCATGCTCAGACATTAACTAAGACTTGGGGGTGTTATCAGCACTGTTTTGGTCGCAAATCAAAAACACAGCACCATGCAAGTTATTCTGAAGAAAATTTAGCCTTTTGCAAATGAAAGCAGTACATTCACAATAGGTCCCAGGGGAGTGGAATAAGGGTACTCCTACTGCCTTAATGTAGTTTACAGTGCCTGGTGTAAGAAAGAGAGACAAACAGAGCATTCCAGAGAGCAACTCAAAGTATCCGAGTGTCTTTATTCTTATCTCTGCAGAAGTTAGGAAAATGGAAGCATTCAATAATAATAAAATATTAGAACACCTTGTTCTCTCCTCTACCGATATTTACAGCCTTAAGTACTTTGGTTGAACCTAAATACAATTTTTATAATTACATTGGCAAAGGGGTAGGGGGAGATTGCGCGACTTGAAAACCAAATGCCTGTGATGTTTCAAAATTACTTAAACCAGTTTTCTAGCATGGTTGGAATACCTGTTCTATTTGCAATAGATAGATCAGAAAAACAGTGAGAAAAGGATAACCTTAACAGGTGAAGACAGAAGTAAGATGTATCGCAATTTATTCCTCTGCACTGATGATCTCTTGTCTTCCAGTCCTGGAAAAATTAGGATATGACTGATAATTCTGCTGTCATGAAAAGAAACTAACTGAGGTGTTTTTTTTCTATTTCTTTCTCAATGTTAGGAGGATAGAGCAGGATTTATTATAATGCATATGAGAACAAAACATGATGAATTAAAAGAACGAGAAGACTGATCATAAAGAAGTTGTTTTAAGAACAAGGCAGGCAAACTATTATTGTTCTCTGTATGGAAAATACATATTCTCTCTCAGCTTTCCAGGTTTTTTAATGGACTTTGATCGTAAAAGCTCAGTATGGCAAGATGTGCTGACAAAATAAATAAAAGCTCTATGTTTAATCAAACCTAGAAATGGAAGATTTCTTTCTGAAAAGAGAAATTTCTCTAAGGAATATAATTATATGAGGGGACTAGAGTTATTTAATGATTCAGGTAAAATACAGGAAAATGCATTTGGGGCAATGTGATTCAGAACTTGAGATATTTCATTTTGTTGGAAACAGACACTAATGTATTCTTGAACATGGATGAAGAAGAGGATAGAGAGGCATGTTAAATAATTCAAACCCCAAATGATAGGTTTGTTTTAAATTTCTGTTCTCTGTCTAACATCTAGTTTTGTAGGTTGAAGACAAAACAGAATATAGTAGACTATCTGAAAAAAATTGTTTTTTAAGTATTTATATTTCAAATTATCAACTGAAAGAAAAATTTATATACACAAAATCACTTCTACTTAGAATATAACTTCAATACTGATGCAGAAAAGAGGGGCATTTTGCATATATCTGCAAAATGAAACATTTACTGTAGTATTTGAAAGCTTACCTCATAAGCATAAGGATTTTTTTCTATGATATGCCTCTGCCAGAGGTGTAAATTACTGTCAAACCCTGTGAGCTCCTTTTCCAGAGAGAAAAAACATATTCAGATGTATCAATCTCTAAATATTGCTTATGGAAAATCTTTAACTTAGGTTATGACATTCATGGCATTAGTTCATCCTTCGCCTTGCCTTCCATTCATGGAGTTAGTTCCTCCATCCTTGCCTTCCATTCTTAAAAACGTTATAGAAACCAAAGCAAAGTTTTCAGGGTTTTGGTTTTGGTTGGATATTTTTAAAGTTATTTTTTGCAAGGCTTTTTTAATATGTCTTTAGCTGCCTTTGCTGTCATTAGTGGCTATACACTTTAAAAGAAAATAGAGTTTTAGTTCACACTTGGCAAGAATTCTTACTAACCAGTTTAACAGTGTGGCCTAAATTTGTTTGGGGCATATTGGAGCTAATGGAGCTGGAAATCCATGTTTCATAGCTGGAAACTTCAGCTGTCAAGAGCACATTTCCACTTTGTCTTACTTGCACATTTATCACTATTGAGTGAGATCCTGGTGTACAAGGGCATATGTTCCAATTATTTTCTGAAATTATTTAATGATGTTTTCCTTCTTCCTTTTTTTCATAGGCTTTGTGAGCTTTTTTTTCTGTCCAAGAATGATTAATGGGTTTGTAGGACCCATCATCTTTAACAGATGTTTCTTCTTTGCTTCTGGGCAACTTCCATTGGGGAAGTTCCCTTGCCTAGCCTGCACAACTACTTTTAAAATGGCCAGAAACCTGTTGTAGTAACTTGTATTTGAATGTTAACTACGACACAGGTAATTGGTTACAATTCCCCATCGTATACAATACTACAAGGTTCAATTTCCTTGTAGCTCTTGATATGTGATGAATCATCAGCTCTTAAGAGAGGCAATAAATAATATTATCTTAATACAAAAGATATATCCACTCAGACCATTTTGACTGCATGCACCTGCAAGAAGCTTTTTTCTCTTCTTTTCTCTCCTCTCCCTGAAAGTTTATGGAAGTTTATGTAACACGTGTCAGATATTTCATACTTGAAAAGAATTATCTCATTGTAGTACCTATTTACTGGGTTTATTTAATGAATTAAATATAAAATTAGACACTTGCAGTGAAAAAAACTGTTTCTGTATGACATTTATTTTAGAATTTTCAGATTTTTTTTGTAGCAGTCCAGGAGCCAGAACTCAAAGAGATCTGAAATTATTTTTTTTAGTAAGTCTCTGTTGCAGAGACATTGAACCTCTAAACCTCCAAGAACTTGTACAACACGTTTTAGTGTGATATTTCTTTATTCTCACAATCTATGTAAACAATGAGATAAATGTGTGTCTAACAAAATTATAACAGTTGAGTGAGGCATTGATGACTGGTGTGATTTGAGGTTATCTGTACATAATGCAATAACATATAAATTTTGGGGAACACAAGAGAGTAAGGAATTAACTAACTGCAGAAATAGCACAGTCTTTTTGACAGGGAAAGTAGAAGTCTTTATTATGGCTGGAGTACTGTACTAAAAAAAAATAATGTATTTCAAAATAACATCTATTAAAGGATTAGCTACTTCTTTAAACAGCATTAAAAGAATGCTTCCCTTATTTTTCTGTTTATTGAGAATTATATCACAGTAGGATATCTAGCTTGTATGTCTCTTATAAATGCAAGCTCTAATCTACACTGCATTTTGAGAAAAGTTTTTTAGACTATTGAACATACTAAACACAATTCTCTGCTGTGTATAAACTGAACCTTTAAGAGCAGGCTCTGGCACAGGCAGTGCACGTCCTTCAAAACACAGAGGACCCTCTTATGATTCATTTTCTACTGTTGTGTGGTATAAAACCTATCATTACAGCAATTTTGATACATCTAAGTAAAAATTAGAGACAATGACAACTTGTAGAGTGAAATATATGACGAAACTGAATAGATGTGTTATGTATACACACATTCCAGAAATTGGTATCTCTGTGACAAGACTATTTAGAAGACTTAATTTAGTTCATTAAAAAACTTTAGGAAGAAAACCATTTATTAGCAACACATTTTGTGCTAATGGCTAATTCTTAATCATTATCACTATTTATTGCTGCATATAAAACCCTGCTAGGTCTTAACACTTCTAAATTAGCTGTGAGTATACATTGCAGCAGAGGTGATGATAAAAACAACAAAAGAAGTGAGCACTGAAGCATATAATCTCTTTCTTCCCCAGTTTTCCCTACTTATGCCTGGTGTTCTTGTGTTCACTCATCCTTCCCTCATCCCCAGCTCCTGACGCTGATTAATCTTGTTTTCAGTCTTGCCAGTCACCCGTCTGTTGTGCCCAGCAGGATGCCTTGCCTTTTTGCAGTCCATTGTGCCTATTTTTTCCTTCGTTCTATATCATGAAATTACTGCATGGGTCACTGTTCACACATTTTTATATTCCCCCTAAGTGCGTGTCTTTGACCCATTGGTGGTCAGATTGCACACATATTTTGCAAGACGTTTGTGTTCGGCTATGCCATCACAGTTAAGAGAGTGCTTATGCTTTGCTAGTGATTCAGACAAGTCCAGATACATGCTTGGTTAAGGCTACCCAATACCAGTTATATCCTAATTAATAGATTTATTACTTACAGATGCCATAATCCTAGTTTTTTTGCTGCATAGGATCATAGAATGGGAATGAAGGTCAGTGATGTACGTTTTATGCATTAAAAATCAGCCTGACACTGAGATACCAGCACTACAATAAATCATCAAAGTTAAAGTAATACTTATTGAAGGACAGAGCCTTCAGAGACAGGTGCTTCAATATTTTCAAAGTGCAGATACCCAACATAAGTAAAACATATTGAAAAGAATAAAGGAAATGCATTTGTAATAATTTTAAGGAGACATTTCCCTAAATAATAATATTTTATCTCAGGTACATTCTTTTTCCTGCAGGAAAAAGCTCTGGAAAAATAATAGCTATTTTATTAGACTATGTAGAGAGAGACTCTCTCCAAAATTTTGCTTGTGGGACAAGTTGGTGCATTTAGGGGGAAAAGATTTTATTACATAGTAAAAACTTCATAGGATCACACCATTATTGGGTAATTCAGAGATCTTAGATCTACAACCTCCTGCTCTAAACAGGATCAGATGTAAAATTAGATAAGGCAGCTCAGAATTTTTCAATTTAGGTCTTGGAAACCTCCAAGGACAGAGAGTGCACAATATCTCTGGTCAGCCTGCTCTACTGCTTTATGCATCTTATATTTCCATTAATCTATTTAAATTTCTTTTGTTTTTATGAACTTTATGTGAAAGGGATAAAAAGGCCTTTTAATGCTGCTACTGCAGGAATGTAGTAATTTAAAATTACTCTTTTCAGTTGTACTCCTAGCAGATATGAAGAAAAGAATAATTCCTATGAATAGCATAGCTTTAAGTTTTCACACAAAAGATTGTGTATACTTTGTATTCTCCAAACTGAGTACCTATCATTTCTACAAAGCATAATTCTCTACTTTCTCTGGCATACAGGGAAATAGGATTATATGGTTATATTTCTTGGATAGTTTTACTGTGCGATTTTCTGTCTTTTATACTGTGGAAAATATATTTCAGAAGTTGTTTTTACTGGTAGTGGAACTAATTACTTACTCATTAAGAAAAAAATTATCAAATTGACTGAACTCTTTAATAAAGTGGGCAGCAAGCAGCTGTTGAATCTCTGTTTTACATTACTGTTATGAGGATGTAAAATGAAGATGGCACATATATACCCATATAAACCCTTTGGTTAACTAAATAGTAATTTTAAAATACTCTCTTCTAGCTAATGTGTTTTACCCTACTGCATTAACACTAAAACACCTGGCTGCAAAGCATCATTAGTGCTGTAGTGCTGGCATTAATGTCTACAGCAGTACAGAGAAGCTTTTACAAGCTCGCTTGAAGTGCTGCCACAGCTTTGGTGTCCTGTGTGTACTTCTGGTTATCACATGCATTTGTTCCTATTAAATTAGAAAGCATCCTCTGAACTGCTAAATTTGGAGACCTTTGCCCAACATTTCTAAGGTATCTCTGTGACGTAAGTGCAAATAATGCATTCACGTGAACAATGTTCCTACAGAACGTCCTTTACAAATACTGTAGTCACAGTTACAGATGTGAAAAACAGCTAAGTGTTCATGTTAAAGATCTACATAAGAATTTCAGGTTTCATCTGCACTGTTAGTTTCTTGTAAAGTTAGGGCTTCCTTTACATCAAAATTTTTACTCTGTTGATGTATCTGTTGCCAAATCACAGCATTGCTTGGGTTTGTAAAAACCTTTTGAGATCATCTAGTCCAGTCCTGCAAATGACTCTGTCTCTTTTTGACATATTTTGATGTATAGCCTGTGAACTGAGTTTAGGACCAAATATATACTACTATTCATTAAATAATGATTTGCCTTGTGCCTGGGGGACTTGGGCTCTCTGCCCAGGCTCTGATGCAGCTGCTGCCTTCCCACTGACAGGTTCAACCACTAGCAAAGCTGAGCACATGACCCAGACACACACAGAGACACACACACTGACAAGGCTGGATACACAGGCAGCCACAGACAAGTATCAGTCTTCAACAGCAGCCACATATAGGACTCACACCAGACACAAACTTGGACAGCCACACCCTTTCCTCCTTTTGGCCTGGCAGTGGCAGGAGGTGGGACACAGCACACACAGCACCCTTCAGGTTCTCAAGAACACACAGAACTACATATTCCCCATGCACCAGCACAGCTCCTTCACTGCCTTACACCCTTGACTGGATCCTTCCCCTTTTACCCATCCCTCATTCCAGGCCTTCTCTGGTGGGAGCAGCCGGATGTTCATTGCAAACATGCAGCACTCACACAGGAACCCCACAATAATGGGGTCCTTTGAAAATCAGTACACACCCTCCACCCAAAAAATCCCCAAGTCTGGACCTGAAGTCTACCTGTTCATGAACACACCAGACTTAAAGTTTGACAGCAAATACACATGCCTACCTGGTTTGGTGAAGATAGAGACTTGCTCCCAGCAGTCAGCACCAGACACATGGCCTCTGGCCATTCAATCCTGCTCCAGTGGCTGGTGCTGAGACCCTTACCTGTCTCACTCACCCTAGTCCCCCAGTAGGTGGCTTTCAGATACAAACCATTCCTATCTCAGTGGCTGGAGGTTAATGGTGCCTGCTGTCTCCAGTGGCTGATGCTGACATCTCGTGGGCTGCAGTAGCTCACATCATAGTCCAAGTGCACCCACAGCCCTTTTCTAACTCAAGCAGCTGAACACCCAGTACTGTCATGCCAGTCCCTTCAAGAGTAGTTTGCACTTAATCTTTGCAGAGTCAAACATACACAGTTTGACACAGTTATGAGAATGTTTAATAAGACAGGACAAACTACAGCAACCAGGCATAGAGCTCAGCCAGGCAGGCATAATGGCTGTCCCTGTTTTACATATGACCTGAGGTTTTTAATACCTTTTGCTGTCTACTGCACATCTTTGCTCCTCCTTTCTCATTTCCCTGCCTTCCCTTCTCATGAGCTTGTAAAATCCTACAGATTCCCTCATGCCTAGTTGTGTGAGAGGGATTTCCCCCCAGTTAACCTGTGGTTTCTTGACAGCTGATCAATTAGTGTGTCTAGCAAGGTTTACTTCTTGTCATTGTCTCCATGGCCATTGGTTCATCCTCCCAGTTATGAGGTTTCGGATCAGATAACCTTACTGGAATAGAGATTTTCACACTCTCATATACTCTTGTCATTAACTGTGAATACTGAAATTTGATTTCCGTGACTACCTCACACATACTGCCAGGCAATGACTTCACCAAGAGACCACAATGCCAGCAGTAGACAAACAGAACAGAACGGTGACAGGAATAGGTTTTATTAACAGTTCAAGGACTGCCAGAAAAGATAATATAGCATACAAAATCCAGTCAGTATCCTAAATTATCAAGCAATTTTATGATGAAGAGACAAATCTAAAGTCAAATCAAGTAGTCTATCCACAGAGTTAGAAACAAATCCAGTGATCATCTGGCAGATTATTATGGCTAAGAGACAAGCCACAGCTTTAGTCCTGTTTCAGCAGAGTTTGTATTCTTCCAGCATACCTCAGACAGGGAAGTACAACCGAGAACTGAGTTTAAATAGACGTCCTGTGCTCATGGGTAGCATGTGTGGGTGGGAAGACACAGGTGATGCTGATCAGGCTCCTTAGGTTTTATTATTAGAGCCACAGCCCTGTCAATATGGTCATTATCAGAGAGAATTACAAACATTGCTAAAATCAGGATAAATATTACCCTCTGTTTTGCTATTATAGACAAAACCAGTCAACACACCACAGAATACAATCAGAATGTCTAGTCATTGTTGTGGTGGCCTAGGCTGCATTTCTCTTACGTTGCTGGTAAATGGTTTCTCCCCATGGTACCGTGCCAGAAAGTTCTACTCCTCTCAGCATCCCACTGGCCTGTGTCACCCTCCCCACCCCTCTCCCCCTCCATTGGTCCTTGTTATGTCAGTCAACATTGCCTACACCCTCCAGCCCTCAGACTGTTGGTTAATGATGCTCTGCCCTCCACTCCTACCCCTCAGTGTAAAACCATGCCCTCACATTTCCTCAGTGTCTTTTGCCTTCCACCCCCATTCAAAGGCGTTTGTACCCGGTCTGTGTGTAGACCCAAATAAACCCTTCAGAACCGTGAGCAAAGACCCCTCCAACTTCTTTGTCTCTGGGATGCATGGACTGTGTGTATGAGTCCATCCTGTGGGGTTGGGCTGTGTGTTTGCGTAGGCGTTGGCGGAATGCCGCCACAGTGACTCCACAAGGGACACTGTGGGTAGGGTGCAACACAGGTCTATTGACTCCACGCATTGCGTCAAATCATGATTTTTCCTTAGTAAATTCATGTTGGCGCCTAAAAATCACCTTCTTGCTCTTCATGGGTTTGGAATATCTTTAAAGAGCAGTTTGCTCTATAATTTTCCCAGTGTCTGGCCTATACATTCCTGAATCTTCCTTTATCTCTCCTTGAAGTCAGCATTGATATCCTCTTTTTCCCCTCCCTAATTTTCATGACTTTTCACAAATGATAGAGAGCAACCTTCCAGCGGTATGACATAAGTATTTCAGCATGTCTAAGTACATCACATGCGGTCTTATGAACTTGTGTACACCCAGTGAATCTAAAGAACCCATAACTCAGTCCTAATGTACCATGTTTTTCACTTTCTAAACAGTGATATTGGGTACATAAACTTGATTTGTGTACCACAACCAAAACTTCCAAAGCTACAGGATTGTTGTGGGGAAATTACACTATCTGAAGTGATCTAAGGAAATCTAGGTTTTCTGTGTTGTTCTTTTTCAGATGAATGCCCTGTCTGCCTTACGGCTTAGTAATGAACAATGAGAATTTGCTGTTCTTTACTTCAGCACCTAAAGTGTGGGTTAAATGATACATGGTTACCTAAGGCTTTTTATAACTAGGTCCTTGTTGTAATATCATCACCATAATGCAAACAATCTTTTGTGGTTTTCTAATAATTTTTGTTTTATTAGGTACTAATGAAAAAGCAATAGTCCACTTGGTAGAAGGGCTGAGTAAATGGACTTGGAATATGTAGAATACTACACACAAAATGGTCTGAAAAAACATCATAGCATTTAAAAGCTGTTGGCTTTGTCTTCACTCTTCATAAAGTCGGGGTAGTAATACCTCTTTCAGAGTCATGTAGCCACAATATATGCTGCCAAATTAACAGAGTATTCCCATTCTGTCATAATAAAAGGAAAAGAGGAACTTTTATTATCTGTGAAATAATTTGAATTTGGAACATCTCTAGATTAGCATAAGGTAAATAAAACCTACAGCAATGCATTCAATATTGGGAAAACAAGAGAATTGAGGAGCTAGTTTTTAATGGAACTTTATCTTTGTCATGAGTGTAATGGGAAAAGCTCATGCAAGTAAAGGTGATATCAGAATTTACACAAAAATGATGATCAAATTAAGGTTTCTGAAGCAAATCCCTTTTCCTAACATTTTCATTCCCTGACTTTGAAATCTTACTAGTGGCTGTTGAAGCAGATGAGTGTGGGCTTGCAAAGTTTTATAGCCACCACTAGTAGACAGCTTTATGGTTTCATTTTGTTCTAATATTGTCACCAATACCACAAACAATAGAAGTAAATAATTTATTAAGAACTTTGCTTCTGGAAAGGATTCTACATGCACATATTTCCACCTACCTATTTCCCCTTCAGTTAATTGCATGACCTTCTATTAAATATATAGACAACTTGGCTCTCTTGATGTTTTCTACACAAAGCAATTGACTCAACATTGATTTGAAATTTGTCTAATGTTTGTTGAAATTTTACTGGGAACTCAGCGTGTATAAAGAGGAGATCTCAAGGTAATTTTATTTAATTTGAAGGAGAAAGCTTGTAAAACCCTGTTAATAACATATTTAGTGTGATCACTTGTTGTCAAGTTGACAGTACAAAGCTAGATAGAATTCTTGAAGTTAAAAGTGTTCAACACTTATCGTCATTCCTTATTAGAAACGTACACAGGTTCTTATTTGTTTTAAGTGTCTTTAGAGAGTGCTTATTTTTGCACATCATTTATTTACATCGATACTCAGTTTGTTGGGTTTTTTTCCCCTAAAAAGCTTCATAAAACATGTTTCCTGAGATGGAAGAACAGGTTCCTAGTTTGTAAGGTTGCACAGAACTTATTTTAGACATAGATTTATGTGTATGTTTGCAGGTTGCAGAGGACCCAAATGCAAAACTTGTAGAATTTACTTTGATGTTTTGTCAAGGAACAATACATTAAATGTTAGATCATTTTGGTTTAATGTTTAAAATGCTAATTCAATTAAATTTTCACTCCATTTTATTACTTCATCATTCCAGAAAAGTAGTTGGTGCTTCATGCATCCATATTTTTTGCATACAGTGTTACCAGTCATCACTTGTAAAATAGACAGTGAGAAAAATAATTTTGTTGAATGCTTTGTCATGTAATGGAAATCTTAGACTTCGTGAACTTTATTAAACTGCTGTACTGAAGAAAAAACCCTTTTTTGCTTCCTAAAGCAGAATTTCCTCCAGTAATCAAACCTAGATGTAAATTTATGTACCTATCAGCATCCAAAAATTTCCCAGAATGTGTGATCTAAGTAGATGCATTGGTAGTTTCTTTAAAAATTAAACTCCATAGTGAAAATTTATCACAGTTTAGCTAAAAACAACTAAAACTGTTGAGCCATTGAAACAACATTGATTTAACAGACTAGAAGACACATAGTAAGGTGATGTACCTTGCCCAAGGCAGTCCAGAAAAAAAATCAAAATCTCATCTGTGACTATTAGACCACTGTTCTCTTCACTAAGAAGCAATATTTTTTCATAAATATATATTCAGTACTGTTCCTTCAGTAATGGTTCAAATACACAGATTAATTTCTTTAATCTTCCTCTTTTCTTCCTCCCTCACAATGAAAAAATAAATCTCCTTTACTACTGAAATCCATCTCATTTAATTAGCTTAGTATTTCTTAATGGCTTCTCAAATGAATAAAATTAGCAGCAATAATGGAATAACTAAATGGCATTAAAAGGGAAATTTAAAACATATGTAAAAGGTACAATGGCAACAGCTGTAATTAAAGACTTGTCATGCCTTCAGCTACCATGGCAATGCTGAACTAAGAGGATTTACCTTAAAAAGGTTTTACGCATTTGAAGATAAGGAATAAAAAACCCCAAACCAATCCTTGAAATGTACACTGAACAGCTAAACTTAAATAAGGAACCAAAGAGTTACAAAGACAAAAGAAAGAGGCCAGAAAGTGTAAGAAATTGAACATATAAGAAAAAAGAGACAATTTTATATGGGTAAGGGTATTATTGTTCATAACACATTTCCTTGTCTGAATTTATATCTGAAACCTCTGGTTTAATTTTTTGAACATGCAGAGATTTCCCATCTTTCAACTCATATCTCATTATCAGAATAAACAGCAGTGAAGTGTCATATAAAATTATTTGGCTTTTCCTTCTGATTTATTTTGCAACACATGTAAAATACATTACCAGATTTTTTGGAATGGCACACAGACCATCACTAACACAGGTATAGAAGGATTGATTGAATGATAGTAAGATGATAACTTGTCCATTTCCATGAAACATGGTTATGAATAGAAATAAAAATAATACTCCGGAGAAATGAAATAAACTTATGAGTTGTATGTTGCTTCCCTGCTGTAAGCAAAATTTATGTGATTTTATATTTTCTTCTTCAATTAGTAATCTCAAACATGTAGTTTGTTCTATTAGAAAGAAAATATTTTTATAATTTTTAGGAAAAAATAATGCATGAGTGTGTACATGTGTGTTTTCACAGGCATACTTACATTCTGAAGTATCAAAATCTACATTTCTCATCCAGTTCTCATGCTGCTTCAGACTACCATGCACAAATATCTCGAACTTGAGATAGAAGGAATAAAGTAAACATTTGCATAGATAAGAAACTAACAGACTGATGATAGCTTTATGGAAGCCCTGGTGGTTAATGATGTCACAATGTTTTGTAGAAAGTGTTGCTTGGCTTGGGTAAACTCGTAAGCACCAGGGTCAGAATATAAGCACTGTAACCTGAAATTTTGAAACAATTCTTTTGAAATAACTGATATAAAGGTAGCCTACACTTTTATTTTCCTACTGACTACAGCTGGCAACAACTTTGGTAATAGAAAAATTTGTCATTACTTGGCATCCCTAGGGAATGACTGAAGAATTTTAATAATTGTTTTTCAATATTTTTCATCTGAAGGTCTGAGAGTGCTATATAATAGAAGCTAAGTCTCAGCATCTTCAAAAAGAAAAAGAAACAAAAATAGAGACTTTACAGCAAGGTCCAGTGGAACTGTGACTAGAATTCAAGTATGTCAACTCCCTGTTCATGCTCATCTGTCACAGGTGATTCAACTCATCTCTTGTTTCAGTCACCAGCACATCAACTAGATTAAATTTCCGTTAAAATCACTAGGTATTGTATAGAGTCAGTTGATATGTTCAAATGGGAGATTCAGTTGCCTAAGTTCAGATGTTGAATATATTTTCTGAGACACTTTAAGTTATTCAGTGCAATCATATGGAGCTGGCAGATACAGCAGAGGACCCAGTTTACCTATGATCTTCTGGAGCAGGAGTAGGAGGCCAGATGGAGTAAATTAGGACATCTAAAATGGCCTTAGGAAACACTGTTTAAAGAACGGACTCCTGCCACAGCTAACTGGGTTCAAAAGTATAATATAGGTCAACTTAATAGCTCACAGTGATCATAGTGGGAGCTTAGATATTTGATGTGTGCATGTCTGAAGCTGAACTCTTTTCAAATAATAATAGTACCCAATGCTACTTAAAAAAATCAACATTTATCTGACTATCTACTAAAAAATTTCTTTCGCTTTTACTTTTGTGCAGAATATTTCCTTCTACTGGGATTCTCTATCTTCTGCAAATGCATTTTTGGCTGTATAAACATCCCAATAGTGTCACTCCCCTAATTGTGTGCTAAATGTACACATTCTTGATTATACGTATTTCTGGAAAAAAAAAATCTTTTGAAGACAAATGTTATTGTTCACAGTGGTCCAGCCTTCTAATGTGCTTTTTACAATAAGTCTAAAATAACTTTGAAAAGGGAAGCCAATTTTTCCAGTTTCCCAGATGAGGAATCCAAATCACATAGGACATTGATTCACTAGTCAGAGGGTCTGTTTCAATTTAAGTGAACTGAGCAATTACAGGGCAACAAAATCTACATTGCTGCTTGTTTTTATGAATTCCCACTCTCATGTTCATATTAATGCTTTTCAGGATTTCAGAAAGAATTTGTAATGCTGGTCACAACATCTTGTTTTGGTTGTACTTTTTCCTCCATCAACTCTTACCAAGTTAGACAGTAATTCTAAATTACCTGTAACAGTACTGTATTTTTAATGGGAAACTGAAATTTACATGCACAGAAATACTAAAAAAAAATAAAATAAATAAAAATAAAAAAATTAGGTAGTTCCAAAGTAATGAAAACTGTCCACTATGCATTTTTTAAAATCATAGGCTCACAGATGTGTTTTGGTGGGAAAGGACCTCAGGAGATCTTGAGTCCAACCTTCTGCTCAAAGCAGGGGGTCAGCTCTGATGTGAGACCAAGAAGCTCAGGACTTTGTCTAGTCCAACACAAAGAACTTTCAGATCTTCAAATGAAAAATGTTCTGTAAGAGCTATTAATGTTACTCAGTACTCTCCTAGGAATGTCAATGAGAGGGGTTTCAACACTTATCAACATTTCTGGTGTCTGGATCATGTCTAGTATCCAACACCTTTGAAAGATGGTAGAAAGCTGCCTCACAAGGAACTCTAACAGCTCTCTTAGCATTCTTTGATGCATCCCTTTGGGTGACAGGGAATTTTACAGGTCTAGTTGTCTCAAGTAAATCATGTCTCAATCCTCATTCACTTCTGGTTGCTCTCTTCTCCTTGAACCCTTCAACTAATCACATAGGCCTTGGTGAATAGTGAGTCAAAGCTCTACTGTGTCCACTGTCACTAAATACACCCAACCCATTCTGCAGTGATCCTTCATTTCCTTTGCTCAGCCTTTCAATATTAACAAAGTGATAAAAGATATTCTTGATATCCTTGTTATCCTTTCCAAGTCTCAAATTCAGCTGAGCTTTGGTTTTCTTAACATCATCCATAAATTCTCAGGCAATGCCTTTAATTTAAGCAGGAGTGATTTAGATCAGGACTCAAAGTTTCTCTAATTTTAAAATTATATTCAGCTAAAAAACATTGGGAACAACAAGCCTAGACCATTCAATTGATGGTCATACTAGAATTTAAATTGAATATGTAAGATTTAACAAATGCGTGCCTATTTTACACAGGTTATTAGCCTTTCATTAGTGATATTTTAGGAGCTTTTTACAATAAACATAGTGAAGAGACAGCTTAACTTTCCCTTAAATTTGCATTAAAAAAAATTCTCTCTTTTGAATAGAAAATAAGGATGCTTTAATGAAAAGCATATAAATCGTTGATTTTTAATATCCATTGGTCTACAATAGATGAAGCATACAAAATAAAATTATAACTAATTTAGAATTAATTACACAAAAACCAGGAATTAAAAGGGTAAGGATGGAAAATGAGCAGGGTGAAAAGGGGCAATGGAGACCCTTCTGTTGAGTCATAAGGTTCAGAGTGGTCACCCTTGTGAATTTACCCTCAGACTTGATCAATGGCTTATGTCTGAAGGTGTTAGCAATATTTAATCAATTGACTAATTTAACATCTATAAAATGATTCAATAGAATTTACTGCAATTGCAACAGTGACTTAATTATAGATCTGAGAGTGCAATATTTATGCTTTCTATAGTGTGTTTAAATCTATTCACACATGCTCTGAAATATCTTCCACTGAGAGGGGGACTCTGCTTGCAGCCTGCTGCTGCTCGGGATGGCTCCGAAGGCCTCACTGAGGTCTGTTGTTTATAACATTGTGAGACGTTTGACTTTAGTTGTCCAGTAACTATGGTACCATTCCCCTCGGACAATAATTCTGGCAGAGAATATTTCAAGGCTGTCAGAGACAAATGAAAATATTCACTCTTGTCCTTCACCTCAGTGTAATTCCCACCTTACCTGTTCAAGACTTTCATAGGAAACCCAGACTGGAGCAGCTTTTCTGGCAGGGCTTGTGATCCCACAAGGGCCCTGTGCTGGAGCAGTCTGTTCCTGAAGGAATGCACTCCATGGGAGGGATCCATGTTGGGGCAGTTCCTGAAGAACTACAGCCCATTGGAAGGACTCATGTTGGAGAATCTCATTTGGAGTCTCTCCCATGGGAGTGCCCCCATAGTGGAGAAGGGGAAGAACATGAGGAAGAAGGAGTGGCAGAGACAAAACATGATGAACAGACTGCAACACCCCATTTCCCATCTCCCTGTGCTGTTAGGGGAAGGAAGTAGAGAAAACTGTGAGTGAGTTGAGCCCAGGAAGAAGGGAGGGGTGGAGAAAATGGTAACAATTGGTTTTAGTTTTCATTATCCTACGCTGATTTTATTAATACTAAATTAAACTAATTTCTCTAAGACAAGTCTGCTTTGCATGTGACAATAATCAGTGATTGATCCATCCCTGTCATTATGTCAACCCACATGTCACAAGTTATTTTTCTTCTCCCCTTTCCAGCTGAGGAGGGGAGTGATAGACCAGTGTTCAAAAAGACTTCACATTTGAATATCTGTGTCTAGTATTACCCATTTGGTCTGAAAAAACTCACATTTTATGACTTAAAGTTGATTGGTATTTGTAAGACCCCAGAGCTTGCTTGATGAGTCTCTTAAAAGGGTTTAAGATTCTTTTATGAACCCTGAGCCAGATGTATGGAAAAAAATATCTACAAATTATGCCTCAAGAGATCAAAACAACAAAAACTTTACTGGCAAATCAGGGAATTTTGGCAAAAGTTTAGCACAACATTTAATCAACATAAAGCATTCCACGAAGCACTAATGTAGCAAATTCCAGCCCATTCAACTTTAGGTTATTCAAAATTCAAGAAGAAGAAAATAGAAGAAGAAAGAGAGAAGAGATAAAGAAAAGAACAAAGATAGCTACCACTCTTGGTTCTAGCAGTGTTCCAGCTGATAGAAAATGCAAGGGACACAGAGTCAAGACAATGTTCTCACCTTGTGCTCTGGCTTAAATACCCTTTGGCTTTCCTGGGCCCTTCCCCCAGGTGAGACTTCTGGTCATTTGGCCACTCAGGAGCTGGGTTAGGGGCTCCAGAGGTGAGGTGTGGAGAACTGCTTCCATCATGCCAGGGACTGATGGTCACTGCAGGGCTGGGATACAGTCCTAGGGTGGGGGATGGTGTGGGGAGCAGTGCATTGCCTTGCCTGCCCTTTTCCCCACACATGCCCCTAAAATCTCTCAAGCCAGCAATCATTCCAGCCTCCAGTATTATTTTTGCAAGCAAATTTCTTGACTTGAAATGAGAGGGCAGTGGTATAAGTAGTGTCAAAATCTGCTTCTGTTCTAAAAGAGAGGGAGGAAGGGAGAGATAAATACAACTAGAAGCAGGGGAACATGCCAGAGAACTGTGTGTCCTGCTCTTCTTACTATGAAGAATAGGAGGGAGGAAACTGCTGCTTGTTGTTGTCCCAGATGGTATCTAATAAATTAAACAATCCATCTCCCTCAGCACAAGTAATCCTTGTTTTTCATATCTCCACCATATGCATCACCATTTGGTCAGTCCCAGCGATTTTCTGCCTAATTACTGCCTAGTTTGTCTTTACTGACACAGAATTTTGTACCCACCAATGCCAAAACAGCAGAGGTGATTGTTGCCAGTGGAGGACTAGTGGTAAAACATCTCCTGCTTCCAGAGCTCCACATGGAAGAGTTTATCTGTCCAGCACCTCACTTACTAAGATTCTGAGACCTTTAATTTTTATTTCAAATTCATTCTTAAGGTCTATGAGTTTGATTCTTAGCATTCTTCGTAATTTTTCCTTTTCATTTATTTAATGAAAATCTAAAATTAGTAGTCAATGCTTAGTTCAATCTTATCCAGAATTTTAAAAAGAGAAAACATAAAAAAGAAAAGGAACAAAAAATAAACTATTAACTACCTCTTCTTTTTAATTCCAAAAATTGAAAATTCTATTAACAAATTTCTTGCGGCAGCACTGGTTGAGTTAATGTATGCATTTTTCTTAGTAATATTTCTGTTACTTTTTTGGAAGATGAATTAAGTTTTGCATTTTATTTTTATTTCTGGAGCTATCCTGTTTTGTGAGAGAAGGATGTTATCTTTTGAGTACAATATTTGCCTTTTTTGTATCTTATGTACAAAGTCCTGGTAAAGACAGGTGTCAAGGAGTGAGTTGAAACAGTGGGTCTCTGATTGTTCACATTTCTTAGTTGTTGACTAAGTCTTTGGTTCAGTCTGGAATTGGCTATCCATGCCTAAAAGTATAGACCTTAAATATATAATATTAAGCCAATTCATATATTTTGGTTTTGTCCTCTTGTACATGCAAATTCTGAAGAAGAACTGATCTTCTAAGACTAAGTGTCTCCCAGAAATCCTTCCTTCCCATGGGCAGTCTTTGCTCATAACAGATAACTCAGTAATATGACAGAAGGATTGCCACGATCTTTACAGTAGCTATTAAAGTGTTGGACCAGAGGTCTGATTTACTCTAGACAGCTACAACTAAGCTTTCTTACATTTTGTCAACATTTAATGCAGAAGCAACAAGGTCTCTTGCTTGTTTCATGTATGAAATTTTGTATTACTGTAGCATGAGGCAAGATGTCCTCTAAATGCTATCTTAATTTTTATTAACACCTAGGATGACTGGATTTGTAAAGTAGTTCACTAAATAGATCTCTGAGTTAGTTCAGATAGGTTCCGTCATTCCTTCTCAGATGTAAGTTGACAAAAAGATATTTCTAAAATGACATCATGAATTAATAGTCCACTTTCTGCACCATAGAGTCATGAAGCCATTCAGGAAATGATCATCAGGAAGTCTATATTAAACATTTTTGTTGTAAATAAATGTATGTATGAGAATGTGAGATTCACTCCTCTATATGTAAACACAGAAATATTCTGTCTAACAGAATGGGTTAACGTGACTCCTAAACACACCATTACAAGTAATTATGATAATTTGGGAAAGGGTTTGAAATTTGGTAATAGTTTAAAACTTGTTTTCGTCTCATCTTGATGTGGTGGGTTGAACTTGTCTGGTTTCCAGGTGCCCAAAAAGCTGCTCTATTACTCCCCCTTCTCAGCTGGGCAGGGGAGAGAAAATAAAGTGGAAAACAACCCATAGCTTGAGATAAGGCAGTTTACTAAAGTGAAAAGGAAAGGTTGAATGTGCACAAGCAAAGGAAAAAAAATCACTTGTTCCCATTAGCCAGAAATGTACGGCCACTTCCTGGGAAGCAGGGCTTCCACACCTGTATTGGTCATTCTGGAAGGCAAAGATTTTAAACAACTGCCCTGCTTCTTCCTGCTTTTCTTATCCTTTACATCTGAATCAACATCATATGGGATAGAATATCCCTTTGGTCAATTTGGCTCAGATGTCTTGTGTTCCCCCCTAAGATCCTGCCCACCCCTGTCTATGGATGCAGGACACAATGTTGGGGAGACAGCAGTGATGCTGTATCAGTGCTGCTCAGCAGAGGCCAAAACATTGGTGTTGCTGCCAACACCTTTCCAGCAACAAAAGAACAGCACAAGAAGGGCTGCTCTGGGGAAAAATAACTCCATCCCAGCCACATCCAATATACTTGCCTTCCCTTGGCCTCAAAACCAGTACATAGATATGTACAGCCAGAAAATGAAAAGATGTTTTTATTCTTGTTCATATATCAGAATCTTAATGTATGTTTGTGTCTATTCTTGGTAAGGGAGTCATCATTTTTGCTTATTCCATAGACAAAAAGAGAAAGAATATTGTAAATTCCGTGACATTAATTTGTAGCACAAGTGAAATCTTCTCTGGTTTTCAAAGGCTGTTCAGGGCAAATTAATGGCAAGGAATAAAACACAGAACAAAATGCTATTAAACACTGAAGGAGCTGCACTAGATTAAAGACTGCGTTATAGCACAGTGTGAAATGTTGTTTCTAGTCTTAATTTGGTTTGATTTTTTTTTTTTTTATTCCTTTGAATCCCTGCTCAGAGTGACCAGAGGTTCAATAGAGCTAAGTGCTGGGTCCTGCATTGAGTCTCAACAACAGCATCTAACACTGACTGGGGCAGAGGGACTGGAAAGCTGCCCAGCAGAAAAGACCTGGGGATGCTGATTGACAGTGTCTGAACATGAGCCAGAGTGTGCCCAGGTGGCCAAGAAGGCCAATGACATCCTGGCCTGTATCAGCAATAGTGTGGCCAGCAGGACCAGGGAAGTGATTGTCCCCCTGTACTCAGCACTGGTGAGGCTACACCTTGAGTGTTACATTCAGTTCTGGTCCCCTCACCACAAGAATGACATTGAGGTGCTGGAGCAAGTCCAGAAAAGGGCAACAGAGCTGGTGAAGGGACTTGGGCACAAGCCTTGTGAGGAGCAGCTGAGGGAGCTGGGGTTGTTTAGTCTGGAGAAAAGGAGGCTGAGGAGAGACTATCACTCTATAGCTACCTGAAAGGAGGTTGTAGTGAGGTGGGGTTCTGTGTCTTCTTACAGGACAAAAAGAATTGGCCTCAAGCTATGTCACAGAATCACTGAATATTCTGAGTTGGAAAAGCTGTGCTAGAGGTTTAAAGTAGATATTAGGAAAAATTTCTTCACTGTAAGGGTTGTTCAATACCGGAACAGGCTGCCCTGGGAATGGAGTCACCATCCCTGGAGGTATTTAAAAATGTGTAGAAGTGGCTCTGAGGGACATGATTTAGTAGTGGAATTGGCCCTGCTGTTTTAACAGTTGACTTCAATGATCTTAGAGATCTTTTCAAACTTAAACTTAAATTCTTAGATTCTATGATCCTATGAACATATTTTAAATTTGAAGCATGAGCTTTTTAAATTTCGTCCTTCCCCAGCACATTAGTTATATAAACATAATTTTAATACCAGCATACTTTCCATGACACAATGATAAAAGTTTTCAACTTCCATTTCTTAATGCCATGCACAACAATTGTGTTTTCATCAGGTATCAACAAATTTTAGGGCCAATATTTGAGTATTTGTAATGGATTTAGTGCTATCACCATATGCAGTGAGAGATCAATACCACTATTAAAAATAACTGTTTTCCAGGCTTGTAATCTCCTTCAAACACACTAAAGAGAATGTTTTACATGATCACAGTTCAGAAGAATAAATGTGTTATGTTACTGCAGAATGAAGAAAAAAGGAGATAAAAAAAAGGAAAGGCAAAATAAAGGGAACAATTTGGAATTAGATTCAACACAAGTAATATCTAGACCACAAGACAGGTAGAGGTAGTCTGGAATGGAACAAACCAGTATTCAGAAAAACTGTTCAGGGCTACCATTTCAGCATTTTAAATATAGGCAAAATAGCATTAAACTCTATGAATCTTATTTTTCAAGACTTGAAAGCTACTGGCCCAGCTCTAAAAAAGGAATTTGCAAGGACGATTTTAGATCCTCTGAACTCATCACAGAGTAGGTAGAGTTGTGACTGTGGAAAGAAAAACAACTAGTTGACGACTTGAAGGTGTTTTGGTACCATGGATTGATACATTTGATACACTTGAGCTTCTACGTGTTTTACAAGTTATCAAGTAGATTTTAGTTGTTTAAAGTCCGGTTGTACTTTAGATATTTAAGTATTTATCTTAGAATACAGGATGCTTGTTCAGAAATGTGGGGTTTGTCTGGAGATTGTCAGACTGGGGGTGAAGGGTCCGTGTTTATATTTCAGGAAGTGGTGGTCATCCATATAGAAAAAATGTGTTAAAAGGAGGCAGGCTTCATGTGCCTTGCTGAAGCACAAATGTCAATAAGTAAAGAATGCAAAATTTTAGAATCTGAAAAGGCAAGCACATCAATGTGTAACTTGTTGGCTTGTTTTTTTTGATATCCACTCTCAGATTTTACATTGAAATATAGAAACAGTTTGAGATTCAGAAACTCAGCACTTTGTTTATTGTGATTAGGGTCCTATCCAGTAAAATAAGACTGCATCTTTTAACAAAATTTATACTGTATTCCTGACTTGATTTTAGGTTGCCTGTGACTGACAAAAGAGGAGACAGGGGTGTTAATAGATGATGTGGCTATGTAGCTCAGGGGTACTCAGGAGCCATCTGGCTTTTCAAGAATATTGTGGGTCTTTCTGGGAAGGGTTTGCTTTAATTAGCTAAGAACAAAATAAACAATTGTTAAAATTGCTAGAGCACTGAAAGTAGTGTTGCTTTTATTAGAAACTTTTTCTTTCAATATGTAGGATTCTCTCAATATGTATTTTAAACTCATCTCAATATACTTTAATTGAGATGAGTTTAAAATCCAATTATTCTCTTTAGGGGAAGTTCTGTAATTTCAGTCTGTATTTCTATTTTTCTCTTTGAATTCAATACAATGATAGCCAACTAGATATAAATTAAACCAGGCTAGAAAATTGGAGTGTTCAAATATTTGAGATTTAGCTATTGTTTTCTCAGTTTCCCATAGTGTTGAGCAAGAGGTCAAAACATAATCAGAAAACTCAGAAAAAATAGCAAAATTGCTAAGCATGTCCAGTGTTTTTTTCCTAAAATTGTTCTATGAAAATGTTTATGGTACTTCTTTATTATTTATTTTTAGAACCTCTAAGAGAAGTCCTGGCCTGATTATTTCCAACATTCAACTCTGAAGTGTTCTGCTTCACATGGCTTCAGGAAAGTACTCTAGAGAACCTGATAAGGAAAATCTATAATAAAATATCAGTGTTTAATGGAAAATTATATGAAAAGGATTCAAAGAAGAAAGATAATATTACTATTTTCAGAAGTTGCTACCTATTTTGTAACATTATTATGCCAGTACAATTAATAACACTTTGAGAGAGTGAAGCACTGGTTCTGACACCTGTCAAGACATTTTTAACAACTAATTTTAAAACATAATGATGCAAATAAGTGCAGATTCTGGTACTTAAATTATTTTTGTGGAAGATACTGTCTCTGTTCATAACTATGGAAATATTGGAGCATTAATATATCATGGCATGCATAACATTCTGTATTACTCTGAAAAATACAGATTGATAATTCTTATTTTAATAATTTCTAATATATTTTTTGTTTTTCACAAGATGCAGGGCAATTTACATTAATCAAAATAAGGGCAGGTTTGGCTTTTATGTGTGCTTTTGCTGTGCACCTATTCTATAAAATAGCTCCAAATCATTATTTTATGTCATAGTTCAATATGTTGAAATAAAAATTGTCCTATTTCAAGTTAAATATTTTTTGGAACAGTGATTATAGTTCTGGCATTTCAAGACAGAAGGTTACAGGAAAAGAAATACTTTTCAATACATACAATATGTTGAAATCTATACTTTTGGTGAAGGTGAGAAATGCAAATTGAAATAATTCTTTCAAAGCCTTGATATTTGTCAGCAAGTTCTTATATTCCATTCATCAGTTCCTACTGTCAGGAATTATTACAGGTAGTGCTGTTAAAAGAACACTGAAGTTGGTCATTATGGTTGACACATTCCCTAATTTGGAAACTCTGCAAGCTCCCTGATCTGGAAACTGTCATAAGGAAGTGGAATGGGATTGCATTCCCTGGCTGAACAACCTCAACTCTCTCTCAGCTTGTCTTCACAGGAGAGGTACTCCAGCCCTCTGATCATTTTCATGGCCCTTCCCTGGACCTGCACTAACAGATTGATGTCTCTCTTGTGCTGGGAGCCACCAAGGTGGATGCAGTGCTCCAGGTGGGGTTTCACAAAAGCAGAGGTGGAGGAGGTGATCCTTCACATCCTTTGAGCACTGGTGAGGCCATACTTGGAGTACTTTGTCCAGGTTTTGCTATCCAGTACAAGAGACACAAAACTATTGGACTGAGTCCAGTGAAGAGCCCAAAGATCATCAAGGGTGTGAAGAACCTCTCATATGAGAAAAGGCTGAGAGAGCTGAGAGAGTCATGACTGTTACCTTGGAATACAATTTAGATCTGCTCAGAACAGGAGCAGTTCACTCTTACAGCTGCAGAAGAGAACACAGAGCACCAGAAGGACCACTTCTGTTGATATGAGCTCTGCCCAAATGAGCCTGGGGGAATCTCACCAGTATCTATAACACCTGAAGGGAGAGTGCAAGAAGATGGAGCCAGGGTCTTTTTGGTGGTGCCCAGTAACAGGACTAGAGTCAATAGGAAAGAGCTGAAGCACAAGAGGTTCTCTCAACGTCAGAAAGCACTTTTTTTACTGATGGTGACTGGTCTTTGGCACAGGTTGTACAGAGAGGTTGTTTAGTTTTCCTTGCTGGAGATACTCAAAAGGTGTCTGGACACGCTGTTCATCCTGCGCTACTTGACTGTGCTTGACCGGGGCATTGGAGATGACCTCCTGAGGTGCCTTTCAACCTCAATTCTGTGATTGTCAGAGCTTGAATGAGCTAATGGTCATAAATTGTGACAGCAAGGATTCACATGGGATATAAGAATGACTTTTCCACCGGAGGACAGCCAAGAAGTGGAACAAGTTGTCCTATCTTGAGGTTGTGGATTTTCTGTTAATAGAGGATCTCAAGACTGGACTGGACAGTACTAAGCAACCTAGAATCATAGAATTGTTAAGGTCATTGAGTCCAACCTTTGACTGATCACCACCTTGACAACTAGAACATGGCACTAAGTGATATTAGTAATTTCTTGAACACTTCCAGGAATGGTGAATCCACTAACTCCCTGGGCAGCCAATTTCAATGTTTGACAAACCTTTCTGTGACGAAGTTCTTCCTGAAACCTAGTCATATACCTGAAAGGGTAAAGATTCAGGTTTGAAACCTGCCCCTATATGACTCCATCTCCTATGGTAGTCTCTTAAAGGAAGGGAACTACATCTTTTGGGTTTAGGGGACTTTCATTCAAAGGGAGAAGCTGACACCTTTTTATTTGAACTATCGTCCCTAAACATTGTGATACCTTTGATGAAACTCTTGTATTGTATGTACACCTTTTGTCATGATTCCACAGTAGGGTATTTCAGTAATAAGTAATGCAAATTGTCCCAAAAAATTTTAGGAAAAAAAATGAAAAAACATTCTACATAACCTCTAAAAAATTACCTGGCATGGGAATTATCTTAGTGTCTAAAAGCATTATGGAATCTCTTGGTACCCCTCAAAAAATTATCTGTGCATTTAAGTTCACATATAACAAAATACAACTGCTTAACTTCACTAAGAACAAATAAACATGTAGGTATTGTTTGAATAAACTGGAGACATAGTCAATTAAACAGTTTTTCTGTTTGGCCTATTCAACCTATTCAAAGTCAGATTTTTTTTTTTAACCCCAGTGGATAGGGCTAGTCATGGCAAAAGGCAAAATGTCATAATTAATTAGGCCCAAATTATTGTTGTAGTTTGTCCTAGTTCTGTCAATGAGTAAATCAAAAGGTTTTAATACTACTTTTTTATCATATTAGTTAAATAATTATTTCAAAGACATAATGGCATGCATACATCAAAATACTCGTTCTTGTTTTCATGTAACTAATGGGCATTGCCTAAGCCAAACATAATGCTCCACGATTTAGGTGTGTATGCTTTAAAAGTCATTAATAATAAAATACCTGCAGAACATGTTACCCTAAAGCAGTGCCCGTGTATTAAATAATCAAGTAACACAGTGTGTACTTATAAACTTTTATGAATAAGCTTTGTATGTATAGCCACACAGAGACATAAAGCCCTCGAGGAGAGAACAAAAAGTAAAACAACAAAAAAAACTGAATGGAGAGCAGGACAGGATGAAAAATTTTATTTACTTTTAAATTGAATGGGTTTTTTTTTAAATTCCAGGGGAAAAATGACTCCAAGTAAGCATATGAGAAAGGGTAAAAAGATACTTTAATAATAAACAAGAGGCAAGTGGTCATGTCAGTCTCATTGCTTCTGGGTTTTGTCAGCAGATATATGATGTGCTACTATCACTTCAAACTGTGTTTTTTCTCATACTGAGAAACAGCTGGGAGGAGAAAAATAAGAGGAGAAACAAAGTTTCACTGAAAAAGAAATGCGAGTACAATAGTTTTAAGTATGCTTTCCATTTCTTCTGTTTAAAAAAGTTAATTTGTGTGCATGTTGATGTTGAAGGGCTAGATCTATGGAAACCATTACTTAGTGTGCATAAGATCTGTTCCATAAAAATATTTTAAGTCTTCAGGAACTCTTGCAGGAATTACTGTTTTCTCACTCACAAACTGTTGTTCTGTGATGTGTTCAGTTTCCCTGGAATGATTATGGCAAAAGCTTTTTTATCAATAATCTTGATGGACTGAATTTTTATTCCTGTGATTAATATTAAACCTCTAAATTGCACTAAAATTATTTTTCCACATTCTCCTGAAAAATCATAATGTTTTGTCACATAAGTCTAGTCTGCAACCCATTATTGTAACTGAAGAGATCAGGGATTATCCTTACTATTAACTGAAAAGCAATGTGTGTGTCTTCTGCAAGAGAGCAAAATTAATGCAAAAAGGCTGCTAAGATGAGCAGCCACCAGTGTCTTTGGAAATTCACAAGTAAGGTTCCAGAAATATTTAGAGAAAAGTATGTGATGATCACAGCAGTAATTTAGTAGAAAATGCTGTTTTGGAATCATCTGTTTGGAAATGTAGTTTAAAACAAGGTAATAACATCAGGTTTTGTTTTGTCATTTTTCTTTTACTTTGTTTAGAAAGAATATTGGAATAGTTCTTTATTACTATAATATTGGAGGTGTTAAGTCCTTATTCTCTCAAAAATGTTCTGTGAAAATAACAACTGAAACTGTAAAACAATGAGGCTTTTAAAATTTCAGAAGTTGCAGAGTAAGTATCAGGTACATGAGAAAAACTGACAATCGTTTTTCAAACCACAGATTTCACAATATCACAGAACCATCAAGGCTGGAAAAGACTTTCAAGATCATCTAGTGCAACCGTCAACCCAACACCACCATAATCACTCCTAAACCATAACTCCACGTGTCATATCCAGACACCTTTTGAACATTTCCAGAGATTGACTCCACAACTTCCCTGGGAAACTTATTCCAATGCCTAACCACTATTTCAGTGGCAACTGCTTCTGTACTTTAAAGTATAATTAAATGCAAATAAATCCCTTTAAAATACTAATAAGAATATTATAAATTAAGTGTTCATTTTGAAGTCCTTTTGAATAAAAAACCCCATATTTTTTAGACTTACATGGTCAACAGATTAACTACTAGATTTTAGGTAATACTTGAAACATGTATTTTATAGAATCACTAGAAAAATAATCTGTAGGCTAAAACAATGGAAAGGAACTGGAATTTATTTAATGATGTATATTAACTCAAAATTACAAACTATCATTACGTAAGACAAACTGTTGTTACAAAATAAAGATAGCGTAGTATTGGAAAGAGTGAGCCAAGAGTTGGTCTGTGACAGGGGAATCAAAAAGATTGCATTAGTCAAAAGACAGCCATATTGTAAAGGATTGATAAGAAGAAGTACATCTAGTAAGTGACACTATATCTAGAAAGCTAGAAAGATTCATTCATGTATATTAGTAAAAAAAGAGTTAACAAGGAAACCTTCAGCATATAGGTGAACAGACAAGTGTACAGATACCGTACAGAAGAGGAACAGAAAAAATGTTATAGATATGGAAATATCTTCAATAGCTTGTTACACTTTTTTGTTTCAGCCATCACTGAAAAAAAAGACTAATTTTGATCACATACTGCATAGCACACAAATAATTTTGACATGGAGATAAGAATATGGGCCTCAAGGAAGAAAGAATAAGCAACAAAAGTTTTATGTTATCTCAACTATAACAAAGCATAAGGAAATTGACCCTAAAGCAACAGAACTAGTCAAAAGGATATTTCAAGTAATGCTTGCTACTTTATAGAATTTTTAGAAAAAGAATATGCATGCCCTAAAAACTAAAGAAAATGAGGTCTAGAGGAATTAAATATCTGTCAGCCTAATTTTTATCTGACTTATCAATATATTTTTAAAAATCAGCTTTAAAGTAAGAAGTGTAAGAAAAAGGATAGCTTTGTCAAAAATGCAAAAATAACCCATTTTCATTCTTCATCAGCCTAACTGTTCTAATCCATAAGGGGAACAACATATGTAATATAGCTTTTTATTTTACATAGTTGTCACTGTCACAGATTATCTCATAACAAAACTTAGGAAACATGGTTCAAATATAATCACAATGTCACAATGCACAAGTGTTTGTGAGAAGGAGGAAAGTAGACAGTCTATGTATGTATAAGTGATCACAGTCAAACCACAAATGCATATTTTTTAGGCATTGTGTAAAGGTAAGTCCTTGCTATATGCATTAATTAATTTCAGATCTTATTTCAGTCTATATTTTCAGTAACCCATGTATTTCAGGTATTTTTGCCATACTCAAAGGAAAAGTGCATTAATTAATCTTCTTCCTGACTCTTGGATTTGTTTATGCAATTTCTAAAAATATTTGCTGATACAATTTACTTCCTCTTTGTTCTCTCATCCATAAACTCAATATTGCATCCAAGTTTTACTTAATATGGCGTGTTTTAGAGAAGCTTGAGATTTCATTTCTGTTTTCTTTTTTAACCCTGAAATTGGTTCCGCCCATCTGCCAAGGTTGTGTACCTGTAGTGATCAGTAATTAATCATCAGTGATTTGTGATTATAGCCTTGGACCTTGTCTATTGTCCCCCGCTTGCACTTTCAAGGCTATTTCTATCAGCTTCTGCTTAATGTTTTGGGAGTCCCTGATATAATCCCATATTTCTTCAGTAGCTTTTAAACTGTGGTTTTATTTACAGAACCCAACCACTCGTAAGTATGGCTGTAAGGTTACTGAAAAGTCCACTATAAAAAATAGATGAGCTGTCTGAAGCCACACATGCATTTAAGTGTAATTTTTTACTAATGACTGTAAAACCACTGTCTCACTATCAAAATTGGTTTTTCGATTTTCCTCAAAATAGATCCCTGAACACTTCATACCTTATTATTGTTGCAAAACTTCGCGATCTAGCATCTTTCATTTTGAAAACAAAAGGCCATTTTTTCCTTCATTTCTGCACAGGAAAATTCAAAAGACAGAATATTTTTACACTTCCTCTTCTGATTTTTCTTATTTTTTAAGTTTACTACCAGTTACCAGTATATTCATCACAAGCTATTTATAGCCAATCTAAACTCTTTATTGGACCTTTCATAATTTCTTTCGGCATGTATAACTTGCATCATATTGAAATTAAATGTGATTTATGTAGGTCATGGGGGATTTTTTGTGTGTTTTATTTTGTTCTTTTTCTTGTTGGTTTTGATTTTTAAACAATATAATAAGATTTCTGAAGTCTTACTGTAAGTATTTTTGTTATTTCATCTCTTCCTGTGAGTATCAGCACTACTAAAGAAGAAAAAGTGTTTCATAAGTTTCTTGAGATGAGTTTTTTCTGACTTTGAAAATGGGACAATGTGTCCTCATTCCCCATCCTGAAAGAGTATAGGTGGAAAGGGGAAGTACACATATTCTTAGAGTGTTTCACATTGCTAAATTAGTTTCTGTTATGGCCACATTATCCACCCACACTATGGTTCATAGCCAGAAAATAATTCCAGAAGAGAGAGGGGAAAAAACCCTAAATTTTCAGTTGTGACTTGTTTTAAACTTTATCTGTGCTTGAAAAAAACATTCTGGTGACCAAACTTGTATTTTTTGTTTCCTGTTGAAAAGAATAATAGACAGAATAGTAGTGGGGGTTTTGCCTAAATTTCCCATCAAAAGACTCTATGATTACACTTAGAGATTAATTTTGAGGTCCTCAGGCTGGAGAGGGCGGAGCTAGCTGAAGGTAAAACAAACCTGTAAACATTTTTGTCTTCGTACATTAAATTTCTAATTTTGGCTGTGTAGCATCAAAAATTAATTTCCCACTGGTTCCTAGTTCTTTGCATTCCTAATTTAGGTGTTAGTAAAGCAGTATTGTCAGTGAAGAAAACTGAAAACTTTTGAATGTCCTGTCAAGTGTTAAAGAGAATCTTTTGTTTTCCACGTAATAAATAAAATGTTAAATGTTTCCATCCAATTTAATGTATAGCAAACCACTGTTAAAGAAATAAGAAACCAGCAGGATGTTTAAAACAGACCTTTCACATGTGGCTTTGTGTTGTTAGTTTCTACCTGGAGCTGAAAACAGCAAACTGCCTTTTGAAGAGAAGAGACTTAGCAACAGAGATAAAAAACATATTTCTGTAGAACTATAGCTCAGCAAAAGTTAGGACACCTAGGATCTCTCCAGGGAAAATGAAAAAAAAAATTATTCTCAAAATCCCATCTACCAGCAGACAGGCCAGGCAGTAGTTTTTTGAAACTGGGTCACTCTGAAGTCAAGAGCACATCTGAGTTCAGAAGACACTACTGAAAGAAATATGAGTTTTCCAATGAGTTCAATACATAACTAAGAATATTTAGACCTGGGGTGTCAATTTTTTGCAGTTTATCTTCTACATTTTTGGACTGAAAAGAAATCAACAAAAAATTACCAAAACCAAAGAAGTGAATAGGAATTAAATCTGTTTTGTCATCTAAACATCCTAATGACAAATCAAGAACAGTAGAATTTAGACACCTAAATTCCAATATTAACAACTCGATGTTCCTATAAATGATCCTCCTGAGAGTCTATCAGAATTATTAGACTTTGATAGGGATTTTTTCTTGTCGATCTCTATTCATGTCTTGTATATATAAGTCAATATAGTAAAGTGCTACAATAATTTCAAAGAGTCACCTCTGAAAGGTCACAGGTCATGGAAGTCAGTCCAATATATTCCCTTTACCTAGTGTTCCCATCCTAAAAATGTGATTATATATTTCGTGTAAACCCACCTAGATCGGGACACAAGAGAATGCCATACAGGAAATCCTAGTGGATTCTGAAATTGCTGACAATAGATGACTGCAAAATATTTTCCTCTCATGCAGCTAAAGAAACCTCAAGATTTTTTTGCACATAATTTACCTATTGAGACTGATATTGATTAAGTTGTATAAAGAGTGGTACTTAGAAGGAGGAATACCTAATAACTTCTAAAGAAAATAGAAGGGTCATAGAGAAAAGCATTACTTAGAAACTGTCATTTTCCAGTTTTAATGAAGGCTTAGGTGATGTGCTGTGTCTCAAGTAATGAACTCAAGTTAAATTCCACTTCACCAGCAGTGGGGTGTAATACTGCCAACACATAAATCATAGCTAATCAATTTCTGCAGATGCATTAACTGTATACACAAAATTTATGGTTCTCTTTTTCTTTACTGCTGCTGAACTACTATCTCCTAACTAAATTATAATAGATTTATTATTAAGGAAGGCAAGTTACTCTTCCTGAGAACAGCAATGTTTAAACAACTAGAACTTAAAGCAGGATGTTTACCTGAAACTACCTCATGCAGGAAATGCTGTGAAGTTTTTGAATAATAATAGATAAATGTTTTTTGAATAATTAGATGGTCTGTTTTCTTGGTTAGTCAACAACATTCTTTCCCTTTGAATTAGGTCTTTGAAGGCAAGTATGTTTGAAGGTAAACTATTATGTTCGGTGTTGACACAATTTTGTACTTTTCAACATACATACATTCTGAGTTTCTATAAAGTCAAAATCATGTAACTTCTATAACAAATTTAGCAGTGGAAGGTAAATATGTTGTAGATATGCCTGAGGTTTGTGTTAAGTATGTAAACAAATTGCTTCTTTACTTTCGCCTACCTGAGAATTAAAGCAAATTCAGATTAATTTCAAAACCAAGGGAAGCTAATGATAAAGACAAAGGAGTGACATCACTTCCTTTTAAATCACTGTAAGTCAGAAATGTTATCAAATCTCAAAGGTAGCAGAGAATTTACCACAGATGTCTATGACATAATTCAACTGCCTATTAAGCTGACTTGATCAGAAAAAACTTTAATTTCTCTCAAGATAAAAAACAAATGGAAGATCCATGGTTTACTAAAGAATGTCAATATATGTTGCTTATAAACATTCTTCCTACAATAATTATAAAAACCCTAGACATGTACTGTCTCTAGAATGTGTTTTATATTGAAAACACATAATTTAGTGTTTGTTTTTATAAAAGAACCTCTGATATAAAAAGACAATAAAAATGTCAAAACCAAAAATACATACTATTTTATCTGAATTGTAATAAACCTAGACAAAAAGTAATTATTTTAAGCATAAAAATGCCCCATATTATGTAATTCTTAAAGATTTTCCTGTTATTCAAGCACTTTTTAAAAGAGGAATACCTTTGAATAAAGGATGCTACTTTTGAAATATAAGCTTTTTCAGTTTAAGGATCATAAATTCCTGTCTCCCTGAAGTTTCTCACTCTTCTTTGTACTCAGTTGAAAATAATTGCAGAGGTAGACCAAAGCATTTTCACTGAGGGTAAATAGATATTTTACCACATAACTGTGTTTTTCCATATTTTTTTCTATTTTTTTTCTTTTTTTCACCCCTGGTCAGTCTGAAAAATTAATATGTAGATAAATATGCTGCAGAAATATTGCACTGCCTAAGACAGTAAAAAATCTTTTTGAATAGATGAGAGAATTGTCAGAACATTTCATTCAAAAAAGAATCCTGTGCCATTATATGTTGTATTTAGGAGGATGCATGAAATTAGTAATGATAAAAGGTCAAATATTCAGACTCCATCAAGTTGCAATGCTAGAGGAACTACAAATCTCCAATTGAAGTGAATTGGTTGCTACGACAATAAAACCTGCCAAATAATAATTACAAATTCAGAGTATGTATATAATACATTCCCACTAGCATTTGACAGAACCTATTTGCATATCCAGTTTTCAAACCTTAAAAGCAAGCAGCAATGCCTATGAAGAATTATTACTTCTTCTCCTTGAGACAACAGAAATAAATTTTTGTTAAAGGTTTAGTCTGTGAGAAAAGTTATAGGATAACTCAGGGAATGAGGAATTGATCTGTGTAATAATATTCTTTAGGAAACTAATAGATTTTCTCTCTGTCAAAGTGCTGTGGTTCAATTCTCCTTGCAGGGCTTCATACAAAAGGGAATTTGCACCCATAGACAGGAAAAATACAATTATAAATCTTGAATTATTCCAGCTTTAGAGGTGTTACAAAGAATTTTTTTACCAGAATTAATCAGTTTTCAGAATAGGTGTTATGAGAGCTATGCACAACTTCTGCTGTCAAAGGACCCATCTACTAAAAATCATCCCCACCTACTCAAAAGAGATGATGCATAATTTTGCAAAAATAAGAATGTTTTATATTTCTGTGAATATTTTCCAGTACTAGGCAATCAGTATATCACTGGTATAATGCTAAAAATACACAACTCAGCTTCTCTTAGCAATTTTTCATCTATTCCCATAGAAACAGTTTTCCTTTTCTGTGTTTGTAGCTATGAAAAACAGAACAGAACTGTAGAACACAAAGGAATAGTTTGGCCGTTGCCATTTTTTCCATGCACTGTATGAAGTGATGAGCATGATTTCAAGCAAGATCAGCATGCTTCTGAAGACTTAAAGACCTTCAGGATTTTCATCCCTGTCACCAGACACAACAGGGACAGGGCAGGTGTCTCTGAGAGGGCCAGAGCAGCCTTGGCTGACTGGATCTGGTTCTTCTCTCCTGCTCCCCTCCCATGTAGGGATTTCCTGAAGGCAGGCAATGGGGGGCAGGGAATAAACACTGGGATCTCCAAAAGAAGTAAGGCACAATGTCAGGATCACAATCATGCTCCTCCAAGAAAAGAGGCAAGGACTCCACCACAAACTTCACCTCCCTCCAGAGAGGAGGACTTGTGTCACTGCAGTTCACTGCAGTGCTCTAAACCAGGAACTTCTGTAACTGGAATAATTATGCAGACTAGTATACTAGTTAAGAATTGCCTAAATCTATGCTGTAAAAATTAGGCCTTGGTATTATCTTGGGTTTGTGATGTGGGGAGAAAGGATGAAGTAGAGCTATCCCAGGCAACTAGTGATAGCACAAGAGAAAATGGCCTCAGGATAGACCAGGGAAGGCTCAGGCTGGACCTCAAGAAAAAATTTTTCATTGAAAGGGTAGTTAAGCATTGGAATGGGCTTCCCAGGTAAGTGGTGGAGTCACCATCTCTGGAAGTGTCAAAGGAAAGACTGGACGTGACACTTAGTGCTGTAGTTTAGTTGACAATGATTGTGGTGTTTGGTCAAAGGTTGAACTCAATGATGTTGGATGCCTTTTCTAGCCTAAGGAGTCTATGATTCTATTGAAATGGAAAACAGCAGAACGGAACAATTGTGATTTCTGACTTGAAAAGTTTCCTAGGTAACACTTCTGAAGCTAATACACACTCAATGTCCTGCAGCTTCATCATTTTCAATGAGAAAATAACATCGCAGGAAATAAGACTGAGCCTACCATATGTTCATGTTTGCTAAGATATTTCTTCTTTTTTCTGCGTATAAATTTTGTTCCATTGGAGCTTGAGGACTTCTGACACATTTAGAATTTGCAGTTCTGACAAGGCCACAGGACAACCAGAACTGTCAAACTTGTAGTACACATATCGCTCGTGCAATATAAATGAAATATATAATATATTGGGTGTAAATCAGATCTGCTGCTGATGCCAACAATCTGTGTAAGTTGAATAAATTCAGCATGACCTGAATATGTCAAACACACTATGTTTGTATACACCAACAAGGAAACACATTCAGAGAAGGGGCTAATGGTGGGGAGGGGAGTGTGTGGATACAGTTTATAAAAAAAGGATGACACAGAATACAGACATACTTAGGTAGCTCCATGAGGCTGACTATCTTTGTATTCAGTATTGTTTCTAATTAGCAATATTAGCTTCTAGCAGGTGAGACAATCAGTGGCTGATGCAAGAAAACTACAAAAGATGTAAACATTTCTGTTTCTAAATAAAGTAAAAAAAATTGATATTGTTTTTGACTAGTTATATAGGCATTGTGTATTCAGGAAAGTCTCTATTAAAAGAGAAAACTTGATTCCCAGAAACATTTATTTGAAGCTACCTCAAGAATTTACTGCTTTTAGAAACAAATCTTCAATGGATTATCATGGTGTTCCTTTTTAAAACCTTAGGAAACAATACTTGCAAGTACTGTTGTACTTGCATGCATGCTTTGGACAGTGTAATCTATGTTTATCTTCTAAATTTACATTAATGATTACATAGATTCCCACCTACTGAATAATTGCTCATAAAATCTATTTCAGAAGCTCAAAAATAATGAAGTAGAAAAATGAAAAAAGTGCAGCACTTTTCTAGAAGATGTTTTACGATCCCTCACATCCACTGGGTAGTCTGATTATTATGAACCTTAGGATTTAAATCTTTTAACAGCAGGTATTAGTAGACTGCTTTCTCTAAATCTATTTGCAGAAAAGATGGATGTCTCTTGGACATTATGTGAATCAAAACAAAGGCAAAACAAGCTATCAGAATAATAAGTATAATTTAAAAGTCCAGTCTCAGAGAAAAATAGATTATTTCAGGAAAATAAAGCCTGATGTAAATTATTGTCACCATGTACTTTCCCCTCATATGACAGAACAATGTACAATTTACAGACAAGATACCCAAGTTAAGTGGATTGCACTGTTAAATGCTACATTGTTTCTTCTTAAACAAAAAATAGTTTAAAAATAAAATAAATGCCTTAAGTTTTCTCTGTAAAGGTATAATATTTACAATTTTGTTAACTACAAAGAGAAAGATAGACATATCTGCTATGAAAAAAAAGTGAGGTTGGAGTTCAATTTGAGAAAGGTATAAGGGACAGTAAATAATAAATTCACCATTCTGTTTTGGCTAACTCAGTTTAAATAGCATTGCCCCTGGAAAGTATAGACAAGGTTGTCACATACCTGATTTGTACATTCCTAATTTTGTCTAAAAAGAGATGGAGTAGATTAATTTCAACAGAATTGGATTTTTTATGGAAAATCATATTTTACCCATAAATTGATTGCTTAACAGTGACTACTGCTCATTTTCCTTGGGGTATCATTGTTTGTTTCACATTGTTTCTCTTCCTCTCTGGGGTAAAGTTCCTGTGACTGCCCTGCTTAGCTCCTGCCCTCAAGACCTCTTGGCTATTAAACACATCCTTTATGTCTTCAACTTTCTGCTCAGGAAGGATATACAGCTTTCATAGCTTGCCTGTGTTTAAACGTAAAATTTTCAAATCTAATAAGGGGTTTTTTTTCCCTCTAAACATGGTACTTCATTTCTCAATCTAGAAGTTTTTTACTTGCATAACGCTTTCGTTTGCACTGCAAAAGTAAGGGAAAAGCAGTTGGCACATTACAGAACACTTCCACCATTATCCTCATCTCCATTAAAAAATTCAGTCTTCAATTTATAAAGAAAAATACTGAAAGGGTACTTTTCAAATATATATTTGAATGGTGATCTAAACATTACTTTACCAAAACAAGTATCTAGACCTTAAGGCTCTCTATATATGTTGGTATAGATATGCACAAGAAGATTAACCACTTTGAGCCTCCCTGGGAAAGTAAGCCCTGTTTTAATTCACAGGAATGAATGCAGAAGGCTTGTTTTGTCAAGATATCCAAGTATTACTAAATTTCAGGTTATTAAAAATAAATAAAGTTTCTTCACACTGCTTTTTTTTTCAACTGGAAATTATCTGAATGTTTTATAGGGTTGAATTTACTCCTTTGCTTTGTCAGTTTGATTTCACAGATCACAATGTGGCCTGCCCACAGACAAATTAAATTAGTAGCTTCGAATTAATGATCTCTTTCAATAAATTTTCTGATGGAGTATCCATACTAAGTGAAGGAAAAAAAGGTAACTCTGTTTCATATTTTTCTTAGCTAAAATTAATGGATATTATGAAGAAAAAGCTGCAGTCGTCTCATTTTGAAAACTTTTTTAAGGGAAAGAAAATGGAAAAGGCAACGTGCTAGAGGCTATTTTATGCACCTGTTTGAAAAGGTTTACATTTGTTCCAAGGAATATTTAAGAGACATATTTTGATAATATGTTATAAAGCTTTCTCTTTATCTATTTTGACCATAGAACTGAATGTATGTGGATCTGTTTCATAGCATCCCAGAAGGTTGTCCTAGTTCTACAGAACCATCTGGAGACTTCATCTTTTCACAGGTTCTTACTAGCAGACCATCACTACATATTTTTCCTCCAAAAATTAATATGAGAAATATGATTTGTACAAAAGGGGATCACTGAAGTTTCCCAGAAGATGTGTGACTGCAGAAAACTATAAACCCAAGCTGTAAAGTTTGAATGCAACTCTAGCTGCAATGTATGAACAGTGATTTTTAGGAGGAAGTTAGGAAGAACTTGGAACTTAGGGTTTATCACTGTTTCTCTTCAGCTGTCCACATAAGTGTCAGTAACAAAATTCAGGACTAGAAGGTTATCAAAGTATTGTAAATATTTTCTTTCCCATCTCACTATGAATTCACAATTCTTTTCGAACAGACAGATGACTGTACAAATTCATAATCTTTTAACATAATCATGTCTTATGCCTTACCCTCTGAAAGGCTATTCAAAGAATATTCTCCCAGTCTGCAGTAGGATTTTGGATGCTGTTTCCTCCTTGATGCTGAATTTTCTCTTTTCTCTGTGTTTTATGCTGTTCAAATGTCACTTGAACAATGCTTATTGTATGCGGTTTACCTCCATTTACTTTTCATGCACACAATAAATCATGCATTCATTTATTTTTGTTGCAGTATAAAGCATGTGAGCCATTGTCCTTCAGTAAATTAACTATACTTCTTTGTCTGTTATTTAATCTATAATACAGGTGGGTACCACATTATTACTGATCTCTGCACCCTGTCATATCCCCAAATGAAATAATATCCTAGGAAATTTTTGCAAAACTGGCTTTTAATCTTTTCTGATTCCTGTTCTGCTCTTGGCTAGTTAGAAAGTAGTAATGAAAAAAATCTGCAAGCATTTCAAAATTGCTTCCATGCTACATTTCAGCAAAACTTATATCCATTAATTTTTTTTTCTTCAAGGCTAAGGACAGAATCTCAAGTCTCAAAGATATTTCAGAGGAGGCAGAGATTAAAAGGATATTTTTAGCTAGCAATAATTAATGTTGATAGACAGAGAGGGTAAAACCAGGGTGAAAACCTTTAAATATTTGATTGTCCACACTGGAAGAAGAGAAGAAAAAAGAGGAAAAGAAGAGTGAGACAGAATAAAGAAAGAAAGGATACAGAGGAAGAGAGGGAGAAAAGGAAGGAAGGAAGGAAGGAAGGAAGGAAGGAAGGAAGGAAGGAAGGAAGGAAGGAAGGAAGGAAGGAAGGAAGGAAGGAAGGAAGGAAGACATTACATGAGTATTATTTGCCTTAATTTTCTGCTCAGACGACCCCGTTTCCCATGATTTTCATCTCCAAATTTTCTGCAGAATAGTGGAGTCTGCTGCTATTTTTCAATATAAGACTGAAAAACTTCTTTTTCTGCAACATTTGCTTCTTGCCTCTGCAAGCAGGTTGTGAGTCCTAGCCAAAGTTTTTCTAATGCCCTAGTTTTTCTCATCTAGTGGCTCCCTTTAAGGCCAAAAAATCAGAAACAAGAACCCTTCCAGAATGGACAGCTTCATGAGTCAGTAATGACACCCATTACTCTGAGTAAATGGAAGAGATTCTCCAGATCACCTCAAAAGCTGAGTAAAGTTACTGCCTTCTTGTGTGGAACACATTATAAGATGCAGGGGAAGTGCATTTTGGGATTGTACAGGACATTTGGGATGTTTAGAAGAAGAATCAAAGGAAGGGAAAAGGATGCATCAAGATTCTTTGAAGGGATCAATTAAGAGAAAATTGATGGGTAAAAGGTATGGCTGTGTGTTTAACAGGCTACCAGTCAGTACATATATCTGACCATGTTCTGCACCTGATGAACAGTTTTATCATCTTGAATTCCACTTCTAATTATTTTCCTGGGTGAGATATTCGTTCATATATTCTGTGTACCTATGTGCATGTGTGGGTGTATGCAGAGATTCATATGCCAGCACATGGTCTAGGATCATGGGACAGAGGGGACAATATTTCTCTGGTATGAGCAACCGGAGCAAGGGAGGGTTCTATGCAGTGGTGAGCAATCACTAGCAAATACCAAGTCAGACTAGTCAGCTGGTTGGATAAAAGTCTTGGAAGCCTTAAGTTTGGGCCAGACCAGATATTGAAGAGAAGAGACAGCCTGCAAACTGGCTTCTGGAAGGACTAGTCAGTCTAAGTCAACTGGTGGAGGGGCTGTTGGGTCAACTGAGAAACACATTTGTGTGTGTGTGTGTGTGCATGAGGCAACAGGAAACAGGAGGATTCAAGGGGGTGTGTGTCTGTTTGTGTGTGTGTATGTGTAGGTGATGGAGTGTGTGTACAGCCTTGCACATTGACCTGCAGACCTCTGTAACTCTCATGACAAGAAGCCAGCAACTGAGGAGAAACAGGATGCAGGAACAGTCTGGGGATCTAGTAGAAGACCTTCATCCTGAACTGCCATAGAAGAGAATGGAACAAGGCTGCTGGTGCTGTTTGTGTTTGTGAGTGCTGTGTATCCTGACAGTGTTAATTTGTTCACTGGCTGTACTTGCAAGTGGATATTGCATAGATGTGATTTTGTGTGTCTAGGGAGAACATAATCTTGCCCTCTACACTGGTGGGACTTAGGATGGGGGAACTGAAAAAAACCTTGCCTTTTCCCAGTTAACAGATTCAACAATGCCTAACTAGTCTACCTTCTATTTCAACCTAAATGTCAGAATAATTGTGTCATTATTATATTTTTAAATTCATCATAACTGCTTTATATTCCATGCCTCACAGAAGAAAATAGAAAAAAAGTTTAAAAATTGTATTTTCAAGAACTTAATCCACAAAAACTGATTTCTGACTATATATCTCATATATATGTATTGAAAAAACCCCATATCTTCTTACAGATTTTCCTTAAGCTCAACTTTATTTAGAATCCTACATAGTAACTGTAGAAACAGTACAGAAAGAAAAATCTGCACAAAACTTCAAGGAAGACAAACACATTGTGCCTTTTGTAGTAGGATATGTACTCAAGTACATTCCAGTGGTAGGGAAATAAATAAATATCCAGGTGCTGAGTAAATAAAGGACGTCAAACTAAAATGAGGACAGGAGCTTAAAAATACAGACAACAAGAAATAATGAATAATTAACACAGATTAAACAAGTACTTGAAATGGTTGGTTATGCACATTTATGTTGCCGATTGCAAGCATTTCTCATAAGGGATTTGTTGAACGGATCAGTGAAGGTGTTGCAGATTTGGACTGCTAAGAGCTAAGAGCTGCCTGAACCGAATCTGAAAAATGTCAAATGTCTCGTAAGTGGAAAGGATTCCAGCACCTTTTTACCATCCCTGTCAGCGACACGGACTGTGGGATTGAATGCACCCATAGCAGGTTTGCCTGACAACACCAAGCTGTGTAGTGTGGTTGACATGCTGGATAGAAGGATTGCCATACACAGAGGAACCATGATAGGTTTGAGAGGTGGCCCCACAAGAACATCATGACAGCCCATGAGAATGTCATGTCGTTAAACAAGGTCAAGTGCAAGGTTCTGCACCCAGGCCAGAGCAGTCCCAAGCACAAACAGAGACTGGTTGCTAAACAAATCGAGAATAGTCCCGAGGAGAAGGACTTGGGAATCCTTGTGATGAAAAGCTCAATGTGAATTGTACAGTTGCAGCCCAGAAAGACAACCACATCCTGGGATGCATCAAAAGCAGTGTGACCAGCGGGTCAAGAATTGAGGTTATTCTCCCCCTCTAGTCCACTCCTAGACATCACCTGGAGTATTGTGCCCACCTCTAGGGCTGCCTACACAGGAAAAGTATTAATCTGTTGGAATGAGTCCAGAGGAGGGCCACTAAGTTCATCACATGGCTGGAACACCTCTCTTATGAAGAGAGGCTGCAAGACTTGGGGCTGTTCAGTCTGGAGAGGAGAAGAATCAAAGGGATTTTATCCAGGGTATTGCTCTACATATTAAAATATTTAAATTGGTCTAAGCAGAGGTAGATCTGCATGTGGCAATGTGCAGGACAGCACAAAATCCATATTGGAAGAGTTCTTACACAAGTCAGTTAGAAGTTTTATTGTGGAGGTCTGAAGTGTAGTCCATCACCTTGACTGGCATCTGTTCACGCCCACATATTCACACTGTCTTGCTGATGGTGACTAGAGCCCTAACTAGAATTTCCAGTGTGTAGTGCAAATTGAGATATGATACTAGCAAGAAAGCAACAGTATGTGGTTTTGTCTGTCAATTAACATATCTCTTCTAATTTTAGTGTGGTATCATATGAGTTATGGGGATTAATGGACTTGCTCTCATATTGCTTATGAAGGCAGAACTATGAACAGGAAATTTTTACCAGAAGTTTGCCATTATTTTATAGGAATAATCTTCTGTTGCAACACAAGTTATCTTATTATACTTTACAGAGCAGTGGTAGGTAAAGTTTGAAAATATTCGTAGATTGAAATTTTAATTTAGTTCATTGTGGAAAATTGGTTTTGTCCTTGGTGTTAATTTAGAAAAGAAAAAGAATCTAAGTTGCAAATTTGTTTACAAAACAAATATGCAAATATTTTCATGAAAAAAAGTATGAAAATTAACTGCTTTACCAGTCAGCACTTGGACTGGCAAAAACTAGAGCAGAAGTGAGATTACTTTACACACTTGCAGACACTCCATACAAACTGAAATTGTATGGAACATAATGGGCACATCTTCATGTTGAGGAAGACAGGTAATTTTACCATAAAACACAGAAAAGTGATTCCAGGGCAAAGTAGCTGAATTTTTTAAAAGAAGGAATAAAATACTGTATTCATTAAATCATTGTTAATGTAATAATTAATTTTAATTAAACTCAGACTTAGAAATTAACATATGCATGTTAAGTTCAGGAACTATGCATAGAGCTTCTCACTTCCCTTCTTTACTTTGTTTAATACAAAAATCCATGTGTAGAAAATCCAGAAAGGCTGATGTGAGAATCAGGATTGGACACAGTTTCTGTTTGCCTGCTAGCATTGCAAGTGAAAGGGCTGGTCAAAGAGTTGCTGCATGGTAAAAGACATGCAGAAATCAAAAATGAAAATCCCAGTTTTTTCAGCCCAGGACTCTTCTCTAGACAGCAGTTAAGTGTGATTACTATTAGTAACTATTCCCAATACCTTCGACAATAGTATTTATATGCTCTTGTTAAATGCTTGTGTTGCTTATTAATATAACTTAAAATAAAGAGTACATACAGCCCATTATTGTGACTATTAACACAATTTTATTCTACTTTTGTTAAATCTTTAGTTGTCCAGGTCAATCTTCATTTCTTTATATACTGAAACTTTGAGCACTCTGTCAATTTCCGTTTTTTTTTCTGAAATTATATTCCATGACTGAAAACAAAATTGTATTTTATCCAAAGTATCTCTATGTTCTTTTTTTTTTTTTGACCTTTACAATTTTTTCCAGCTTTTTCCATCTGTACTGTAATGATAATAATTTTAATATTTCCTTTTTTATTTACATAAGTGAGGGATGACATGGGGGAGAAAGAGGCTTGGACAGCTGAACTAATTAAAAACTCTTCAAATGCTGGCTGAGTGAAATACTACAAATACATGAATCACCATCTGCTTGCTTATTGATCTTACTAGTAGCATCATTGTTGTCTTTTCAAAGTAATTTGCTAGCAAAGGTAATATTTGTTTCTGTACTTACTTGTACACATATTTGCACCTACCATGATACATTTAGCAAAGTGTTGTCTGTTATCTCAGCATTTCACAAACTCCATACTGTTATCTCTGAAAGAAAACCCCTCTGTCACTTCTCCAAACTTCACATTCAATATAACAGAAATCTATTCTATATTTGAAGTATCTATGGAGATTCCTATTTTCCTTACCTTGCAGTACACTATTTTAGCCTACTGTATCTTCTTTGTTGGCCCTTTTTTAACTAGTGTTTGCTTGGTTGGTAGCTTTGCCCTTGGGCAAAGGTTTGATGAGCTTGTGAATGGGCATGATGCCATCCAAACAGATGTGATAGAAAATAATCAGGCAACAGGCCCTCTGTATATATAAAACATGTTTGTAAAGGGCAAAAATTCTAATCTGGAAATGTTCAAATAACTGCTTACACTATGTAATATTTGTATGAAGGATCTACCATTGTTGATCGAGTTCTGAATTCTACTTAAGCACTTTGATTTCAGGGAAAGCAAGTGAAAAGTTTTTGACGTCACAGAGAGGAGCATTTTACACTATTAGAAATAAAAATCGTCTTGCTAGTAAAGCAAAGGGATTCCCCACTTTAGTGTTAACTGAGTAAGAAATTTCATGCAGTGTGCCAAATCTGATTTCTAAACTTTAGTTTCAGAAATAGTGAGTTACATAAGAGTTTAAGCATTCACATTGACTTTCACCCATGGGAGGGACTCAGCACTGGGACAGGGACAGATTGTGAGGAGTCCTCCCTCTGAGGAAGGAGGAGCAGCTCAGCCAGCCTTTGATGAGCTGACCCCCATACCCCATCCCTCTGCGCCACTGAGGGGGAGAAGGTAAAAAACTCATTACTAAATTTGAGCCTGGAAAGAAGGAAGGAGTGGGGAGAAGGTGCTTTAAGATTTAGTTTTTATTTCCCATTATCCTACTCTGATTTGATCGGTAATAAATTAAATTAATTTCCCCATCTTGAGTCTGTTTTCTTATGACAGTAATTGCTGGGTGATCTGTCCTTGTCCTTATCTCAACCCATGAGCCTTTTGCTGTATTTTGTCTCCCCTGTCCAGTTGAGGAGATGGATGATAGTGTCTTTGATTGGTAGCTGGCATCAAGCCAGGGTCAACCCACCACAAGACTTTAAAAATAAGATGAGATAAAGATTTGGACCACTAAAATGTTAATTTAATAAATAATTAAAGAAATAAGATCCATTGGTGTGGTGTCTTGACTTTCCCTCATAATGTTGTACTCTCAATATATCTGTATTTGTGTGCATAAGCTCAGGGTAGTTCTCCTTTAGTCCTGATTGTAGTTTCTTTTTATTATTTTTAAGATCTTTTTATTTTACATCATCATTTTCTTGCCAGCCTGGTCCACTGCTTACTCCCGTGACTGTGAGTCATCTTCTCCCTCTTTTGATGCACCTTTTTCAAAACTTATCAGCAGGTTGACCAGGTAGATAATTTTTCTTCCCCCCACCTGTAGACCAATAACTGAATTGAATAATAAGGAATAACTGAATAATAAGGATGACTCATCATACAGACCATAGCATCTACATTTAGACTCCCAAATTTCCAAATCTCTAGATTGCCTAATATCTTAGTATCTATTAACTTTAGAGTAGACTCTAATGTTCCAGCTTCAGCTGTAGCTGTCTGTATTGACTATCACTGTTAATTATAGTAAAATTTGAGAGACCTGAATTTCATGTAGATTCTTACATTATGTGTTCTCCTCAGGTGTTCCCAAAACATGCAACACCATCTGGAGTGTCCTAAATTACCCATCTTGACCTCCAGTTACAAACTTGGAAGTATATTGATGTATTCTCTACATTCTGTGTCAAATCTGCTCTGTTTTCTGAGATATCCTAAGGACTTCAGTAGATAGGAGTAACCTATCTTAAAGTAGCTGGTTTGAGCTGTTAGAAACCTAAATCCTGCACTAAATGTTTTCAGGGGGCTAAGAATTAAAGTAGAACTTGGAGCTATTATTATCCTAGCACTGGGGAAGAAATTGGGAGAAATAAGTCCTTCTTTATTTTGCTTTAGACATATGTTTTCCAGGCAGACAGAAGCACAGTTCCAAAGCAGACACAGATCTTCAATTGCTTGCTCAACAAGCTTAGCATCTAGAAGCTGCATACACCCATTACATGGGCTGAGGCACATGGAATAAAACCACCATTTTAGGTATAAGCACCTGTCATAGGCATTTGGTTGCAGCAGAGTGTGAAGATAATGAATATAAACCCATGAGAAAATGGGCTTTTTAGGTCCTAGGGCACAGAGAAAAACTTGTTTGCTTTTTTTTTTTTTTAATAAGGAATCTTACAATTCTGCAAAATATTACCAAGCAACATAACAGGAACACAGACAAAAATGTTATTTTTGCTTTCTCAGTTAAAAAAAAAAATTATAATTTATTCATCACTTTGTAGTTTAGCACTTACCTAGCATTTTAAAACTCTGAATCTCTTTGCAGCCCTATTTTAATATTTGATATTGTCATTAGTTAATAGATCAGTAGAACAGATGTGATTATTCCCACTATTGATGTAATCTTAGGACAGCAGACATTCACTACTTCTAGTCTGCATTTTTCTTGAAAATGTAATAATGAAAAAATGCACTTTTACTGACTCTTAGGTACTTCTGTCTGTTACTAGATAAGTTACACTAATAAGAAACAAACCCTAATGGTGCAATCATTTTGTTTTAGACCAATCATTTCATTTTAGGTGAGAGAAAAATCAAATAATTGTGTCTAGGTACATTCTTAGAGTCCAAATAAATGTTAAAGAGAATAATGCACTTTCCCATCTGATTTTTCACACAAAGTAAATCTTTTTATAGTGCTTGCTCCCTAAGTGAATAGCAGAGTACAGATTCTATTGACATTTTTCCAGTAAAAGTTTCTTTTTCTTATGCACAAATAAAAAGTAAAGGAACAATGAATTAGACCAAAGCATTTAAATCATAATGTTTTCTTTCTTCAACTTCCTATTTCATTAAACAAAATGGCAGAATATTTTTTTACTTCTTTCATCACCCCCCACCCTCAAATAATTTGTCATGGTTTAGACATTCAGATGGAATTCACTAAAAAGAAGGAAGTGAGCAACCTTAAGGAAAATATCCCAGACATGGTGTTTCAAGGTAGTTTTGTCTTAAGAACAAAAGCTCCTATATGAAATGTAGATGAAGCTTGAAATCTTGAATATTGCTATGAAGAAAAAGTGTCATTCTTAAGCCAACTACAATAAGCAGTGATGCCTTTATCCAAAGTAATTCTGTAAAACCTCTATTCAATAGCATTTATGAAAAATACCCAGTTAAAAGAAAACTGTTGTTCAGTCTTATATACCTTTTTTTTCAGTCCTTTTGGCCAATGAATTGGGAATCCAGTGAAATTTTATTCAGGAAAATAACTGTTTCATTTATCACAAGCAGAAATGGGTTAATCATAATGTTTTATTCAACATTATTTATTAGCCCCTCTCAAACTCATAAATCTGCATGCTTAGCTCACAGTTCTCTTAACCTTTAACTGGTTAAGTACTTGCAGCCCTTAATTGGTTTCCTATTTCAAAGCTTTTGGACTCATGGCAGACCTTCTAGATCCCTTCTGCATTGAACAAAAACACCCACCAACTCCATGCAGTTATTATATTTTTTATTATAGATTTTAATGCCTGACAAGAAGTTAATCCTCCTTCAGCCAAAGATTCCATGGCTGCATAGGGAGAGTTAGTATGAACAGTTATATCTGCTCTTCCTCTTGTGTTACAACATGAAATCTGTATTGCCTGCATCCCACAGAGAGCTGCTAAAATCACTTTTTGTGCATTTTAAGCCTATAGGGTGATGTGTTGTGATAGTAAATCATTCTGGCCAGGTTCACTGCAGGCTGCTTCCTGTGTAGCTCTGGTATGATGAAAGCAGTTAAATGAAATATAGCTCTGGTCTGAATTGAACAGAGCTATCGAAAAGGGAAAGGCAGAGGGGAAGATATGGCAAGTAATACCAATCTCTCCTTTCTATCCTCATTGTCACTGAGATTGAGTGAATTCTTGAAGTAGGTATAGGAGAAGCCATCCAGCACTTCACAGATTTTTCTTCATCTCCTTCTGCCTCAGCACCCCGCCAAGGTAAGCACTGTTTTCCAAGCATCCTAAAAAATGTGCATTGGTGTACTACGGGCAGCTGTGTATGAGAACAGGAGACCCCGAGGTGTCCTTTCCTGCTATCCTTCATCAACAACAGTGACAATGTCCAGGGCCAGGAATTATGGATCTTTTACTTTTTCATTATGTACATTGATCCAAAGCTTTACCTGATTAAGTTGCACCTCAGCAGAAGAAACTTGGGGCTTAATAAGGAAGGAGAAGGTGTAGAGAGCCAAAAAGATTTGAAGTAGAAAACCACTTTTTACTATATCTGAGGACTGACAGTATATCTTTCTATGCACTGTCTCTTCCAGTTTTCATTAATGCTGTGGAGTTCCTTCTTACCCCAGTTTTATTATCTCTTTGCTCCATGTTCCTCTTTAAACTCTGGCTTCATCTTCTAGTCATAAAAAGTTCTGTCTGAACTGGACTGCACCATCCGTCATTATGGAAGCAGGAAACCTCTCTGCTACCTGGCCACATCCTTTTAGCAAACATCCAGTACATATCAAATAAAGAATTTTAATATCTTACTGCATTTGGTTTGTGTAGCAATGTTTTACTAGCAGGGTGGAGGCTTAAGCTGTGGCTTCTGTGAAAAGACACCAGGAGCTGCCCCTGTGTCCAACATAGCTGATTTCAAGATGGGCCTTTAATTTGTCAAAGCCAAACCCATCAGCAATCCTTGTGAGCCTCTGTGATAACATATTTCAAAAAGGGTAAAACCTGCTGTGCAGCAGCTGTGTGAGAAAGTAGCAAGAAAATGTGGCAGAAACGACTCTGCAGGTACCAATGTCAGCAAACAAGGAGGGGGAGGAGGTGCTCCAGGTGTCAGAGCAAAGATTCCCCTGCAGCCCCTGGTGAAGACCATGGTGAAGCAGCTGTGCCCCTGCAATCCATGGAGGCCCAGAGTGGAGCACAGATCCACCTGCAGCCCATGGAGGACTCCACACCAGAGCAGGTGAATGTGCCCTAAGAATCGGCATGCCAGGAACAGCCCATGCTGGAGCCTGCTCCTGGCAGGAAGTGTGATGAGTACACACAGGATTAAGTTTTCTGGCAAGAACTATAGCCTGTGGGGAACACATCCCAGAGCAGTTCTTGATGAGTTGCAACGTGTGCAAAGGACCCACATGGGAGAAGTTTGTGAAGGACTCTATTTTATGGTAGGCGCCCCACACTAGAGCAGAGAAAAAAGTGAGAAGGAAGGAAAAGCAGAGACAAAGTGCTATGAAGTGACTCCAATGCACATTCCTCATCCATCCTGCACCACTAAAGGCAGGAGGAGGTAGAAAATTTATCAGTGCAACTGAGAGAGGGAACAAGAAGGGGGATGAGAACTGTGTTTTCAGTTTTGTTTTATTTATCATTATCCTACTCCGTTATTAATCAGCAATAAATTTAATTTCCATCAAGTCAGGTTTGTTTTGCCTATGATGGTAATTGATTTGGATCCACAAGTTTTTTCATCATATTTTCTTCGCTTTTTCTGTTGTGATGGCAGAACTTTGTAAACAAAGGTAAAAGGGTACAGTCATGGCAGTACGAAAAAGAATGAATGTAGGTGTACCTCAAAACTGCAGAGCATGTTCTTAAGGATGGGATTACTATGAATGTTGCAACAGTCAGAATCAGTAATAGATCAAAGAGGCCTAGAGGGAAAAAAAAAAGAATCTCACTCATCTTCAAGAATTCAGCGTGTTTTTATGTGCTGGCCTATTTAAAAAGCAGTTACATCTTTAATGGAGGAAAAAGATCTGGAAAGAAAAGAGATATGGGCAAAATACCTTTTTCAGTGATGTAAACACGTTACTCTAACCCGAAATAGCCAGTCTGTTTTTTTACACACACAGAGGATTTCTGATGGAGCCCTAGGTAGTATTTGGAGAAAGGGGCCATCTCAGAACTCTAGAGGACCGGTATAGGGAAAAGACATTCAATGACTGTAGAAATCATCTGATTCTGCTAAAATGCTACAACTATGATATTAGTTGGCCAAATGACAACAGCAACAGGGAAGGAAGCAAAATAGAACCAATTGTATGATCTTTTCCTTGTGAAGTCTGTCTCTTTCGTCTGTTGTGAAGATTAGCTCTTTAGTCTTGGTTTGGATATTTTCCAGAAGAGATGAAGACTTACAAAGGAAACAATATTGAATACATTAGAGTTTTAGTGGCGGATTAATATATTAAATAATAATTTTTCCATAATAAGAAGTTACAATTTCAATTTCTTTTAGCTCTGAAAGAATGTGCATTGTGTTTTGAGGGTTAAACTGTTTAAACATGTTGTTTCCTGTTTGTCTTTATGGCATGCTTTTTTTGTCAAATTTTGTTGAGTTTATTATTGTAGAAATCCTTAAAAGTATAAAGAACTTGTATTCAAACTTATATTCAAAGCTTGCATTAATCATGCAGGAAGTGAGGAATTTATATCTAAATAACTTCAAATGCAAAAAGTGAAATTTGTTCTTGCAGTTTTGCTGTTGCTATGATTGATTGTTTCTTTGTAGTAGTAAATGCTGAAAGTTTAAAGGAATTTTCTTCATCTTTAGGAAACCTGCTCAATTCAGGCTTGTCTGACATTTTACTGATGTTTGATTTCAAAGAAAAATAAAAGAGGACATCCTCCTGAGTACTCCAACAAGTCTGACTTTTAGGATTGGTTCAACTCTTTTTAATTCAGCACTTGATTTCAAGTAATTTCTTCAAGGCACTAGTGAGTCTGTCTTGTAATTCTCTGTAAATAGTTGTTGAACGGGGCCATGATTCTATGATCATTTTTACATCTAAGATTTCCCCTTACTTGGTTGTCTCACTTATTTCTCACATAAAATCAATTTTCCTATTTTGGCTCCCAGTACAAATGCTTTTTCTGATTTTAATCACTAAAATGAGCACATCTGATAGCATCTTTGATTGTCCTTCCTGTTAGCCTGTAATAACCCAGTCAGTTTCTCATCTGCTCTTATTGCTGTCACTACTTCTCTAAAGACATTGTGTCAACAAGTTTATCTTCTTGAAAATGCCATTCATTCTTAAATTCTATATTCTATTATTTGAAATGTAATCTAAGGTCTGTTTGAGTCTTATGAAGTTACTGTAGTGTGTTATCTAACAGATGATATTTTTCAGAATATCTTTTATCACAAGAATCCGATCCTTATTATTCATTCACCTGGAAAAGTCACTGACATAATTTGTCATTCACATCTTCAGCATTCTTGTAAATACCAAGAGAATGAATAAGCTATATATTTTATAAGTTATATTATATTTAGATATGTTTTTCTCTTGTCCTTCTCACCCTTCTTGTAGATGAGCTTTCTCATGTACTCACGGTTGCTCTTTTCTGGAATTGATGTTAAATATCTTCTGGATTATGTAATTTTTGTATTTATCATATTTTCTTGCGAGATTGCTGAAGTCTCACATTCTTTGGTCCACATTATTTCCCATTCCTGCATTCACACTTGTCAAGCTTTGTCCTGATATTTTTACTTTTTGTCACAAGAATTCTGAGATTTGCTTTTCTTCATTTACATGAGGTATGCCTCTCCAGAGAGAATGTTCTCCAGGCTTATTCCAGCTCCTGTAATTGCACATTGCATGGCTTTTCAAAATCTTCTTTCCATCACTTATTTATTTCCTATCTGTAGTAATTTGTCAACACTTGTCTCTCACTGCCAACATCTTCAGTTCTCAGGTCTTCCAGTCATCTGCTTTATCTCATCATACAAGGCCTGAGGCAGATTTCCACTCCCATATTATTCTGCTGCTTTACATTCTTTGCTTATTGTTTTCCTCCTGTATTGAATTTCTGTTTTGCCAATTTACTGTATTCTGCTTTCATCATCTCTTTAGTTTATGTTTTTCTGGCTGGTCCTCCAAGATGTAATTTTCTAATTGTCTCATGTTCTTTCTCCATATGTATTAATTTCTCCAAGTAGTTTCATAGAACAAACCAAGCTTTCTTTATATGCAAATGGGATGATTTGATCCAGATTAAATGCTATTTTGTCTCTTCACAGAAATGTTAGTCCCTTTCTTCACCCAGGATAAGCCCATTTCCCTTACAATTTTTTTGTAAATTACTGCTACTTCCACTTAGTTTAGGAATAGACAAATTCAGTCTTGATGTCTTTCACAACAGCAATGTAATGGAGATTACACAGCAATACTTGAAAGAAGCTTTGCAGAAATAGAGATGGGGGTCCTGTTGGAAACCAAGTTGAATGAGAGTCAGCAGCACACCCTTGTTGTGGGGAAGGCTAGCTTCAAAGTGGACTCCATTAGGGAGAGTGCAGCACCCAGTTCGAAGTAGTCAGTGGGTGCACGGAAGTAATTACTCTTCACTAATCACCACTCACAAGACTGCACCTGCACAAGTGCCTGGTACTGACACACTCAGAAGCACCCATATGTGAGGAAAGCATTGGTAAACTGAAAAATCTTAACAAGTGCCCACAAAGGTGGCTGAAGGCTTGAGTGGGGAGATCAAGAACTCTGGGTTTACTCATCCTGAAGAAGACACTTAATTCCCATGCCCTGCCCTCAGAAAAGGCAATTGCTTTTCATTAGATGCCACTGAGTAGTAATAGAGAAAAAAATCAAACTCTTCTCAGAGGTGCACAGTGAAAGGGTGATGGGCCACCAGAAACAAGATGCAGCAAGAGCAATTTCAAATAGATATAAAAACAAACAAGCAAAAATTATAGTGACAGTTGTGAAAAAGTGAAACAGCTGCTCAGAGAGATTGTGAAGTCTCCACCACTTGAAAGATAGGCACAGCTCTAAGCAATCTCAGATAATGTGACATTACTCTCTCCAGGGAGTTGTCTCTCTCAATCTAAGTTATTCCATATTTATGCGAAGTACAGTTCTGGAAAGCAATTATTACTGAAAATTTGTATGTAATATCACAGCCACAACTTTGTGAGATGTGTTTTTAAAGAGAGAATAAACAGCACTAAGCAGAATACAAACAATACAAATGCAAATAAGGAAGTCAAGCAACTAGCCCCAATCTGTCTTCCTTCAAGTTTTACAAGACAGGCTGCTACACAGCACTAAAGTTTTTTTCTGTTGAGGAACCAAGTTAATAACTGATCAGTGGTAATCTGTATGTGAGCATGAATGGATGAAAGGGGTTAATGATACTGTACTGGAATTCATGAAGTCTCAGGTTTGGGGTGGTGCATGGAAATTGTAGAAAATCAGGATATGCATTATACAGTTTTGGATAAATCTATACTCATTAAGGAGCACTCTCAAATATATAGCCTACCAGCAGAACAGAAAGTCTTTTAAAGTTAATTGGTTTTCTTTAAAAAAGCACAAAAACCGTGCGCAGTTATAGTACATTGCAACCTAGAAAACAATGCAGAACCTCCATTCTATACCTTTCATAACCTCCATTCTATACCTTTCTATTCTATATTTTGATGAATGATGCTTCTGTAATTTATTGTTCTCAGTTTTCTGGCTTTTCTTAGAAAGTTATATAAATTCACATCTGAAGTTTTACAGATTCCTCTTAGGAAACCCAAGATAACTTCTAGTTTTCCTTTAAGTTAGCAGCAAAACTTGCTATGAATGTCTAAAGGTTTGGTATTTCTCCCACTGATGATAGTTAACCTTCATAACCAATAACAGCATATGTTCTCTTGACAGATGGCATTTGTTCTGTGAGCTCCCCAAGCATCATGTAAACTCCAAGGTTTCTAGATTATGGAGGTTATGTCTTAATGCTCAGACGTTTCTCCCTCTTCAGTGTTGTCAGGCACCATAAGAACAGAACTGTGTATGTAAAGGGACTTTCATCAGGAAAACGCAGTTAAAAAGTATTTTATTTAATTAAAGGTGGATGATGTTTCAAAGCCATAAGCTGGAAATATTCTTGAAGTCTCACAGTTTCTTAAACTTCCATTTTTCAAATCATGACATTATATTAAAATAAATCCTATCCCTTATTGAAATGTGGGGTTTAAAAAGTGCCTATCCATTAGGGTGTGCTAAGATATCATTATTATTAAGTATTATTAAGTATTGCTAGAAATTTATAAGATATGCTTAATACATCATTAAAATATGAGGCTTTTTAAGAGTGTCTTTAGAAACTAATGAGAAATACTGGACTAACCTTATTTTGTTTCCACTGCCATAGTCAACAAAATTCCAGATTCATAATAACTACAGGGCATGAAATGAAATTTAAACCAGAAAAAACTTTCTTTGATGCAACCTTTAAGATTAAGCCATGGGATCAGGGAGAATTCCTTCAGCAGCTATGGATGCAGCACTTTGGATCCTGTTACTTTATACAGGAATCAAGAAAAGAAACATAAGAAGTGGCAGCAGAAATGTGAGCAAGAATTCGGTTGTACTTTTCAGAATATGTGACTACTTGTGATTACTTGTGCAGTTATTGTTACAAATTTTACATTAAATTTTCATTTGTATAAGATATCTGGACTGTTGATAAATAAGAACTGACAAAAAACATGCAGAGGTCTGACTGAAGTATCTTTTTGGCCCAAATAGTTCATTCATTGCTGAGCTGGGTACATACTATAATTCCAAGAGCTTATCCAGTCTTTTAAAGTCACAATTCAGAGGACTGTACCAGTAGGTCTTCGTGTTAATCCTCCAGTGATATGCATTAACAAAGTGGATGCATGCACACCTACTTTTTCTACATGAGAGCTGTATTTTATTTTTACTTTTTAATTTATTTTTACTAATATTAAAGACATTAACAGTAATTTTTAAAACTGAAAATTTTTGTTTATTAAATTTAAAAGTAATTTAAAAGTAATAACTGTAGAAAGAACATATTACTCAAAATACTTAAACACAGAGAATGAAAAGAACAGTCTTTTTGCAGTGTACAGCAACTGAACTTGGTTATCTTGATATTCTTACTCTCTGAAGATGTACTAGACTAGATATCTTTAGCTAACATATGAAAAAAATTTAGTGGCCTGTCCCATAATTTCATATCTCAGAGTTGATAATGTTTTGTAGTTCCTAAAGCAGGAATTTTGATAGAACCCATATGAATTTCCCTGTGGAAAAACGGTAATTAATTTTGACTGGATGACCCATTAGAGTCTCTATGTGTTAGATTATAGGTGTTTTGTGTATAAACAGGGAAATAACAATAAGACTTGCAGCAATACAACAGAAGATTTTATTTCTTTTCTCCCCTCCTGTCTATCTTACATTCAATACCACTGCTTTTCTTATTTAATCCTTAACAGCTAGATGATCATTGATTTTGTCAAGTGTTAAATCAGCATATATAAATGATGCCATGGATGCCTTGTGTTAAATAGATTTCAGGTTTCTGACAAATTTCCATTGTATGCATCCAAAAATAAGTGCCTGAGAGGCATTGTAATCCACCTTGGCATACATGAAAGTTTGCTTCACAATTATAGCGGAAGCTGAAAAGTAAAAAGGATTGCCCTGCATATAGGATATAAGTTCAAATGGCAAAGGGACTAACGAGTTCAATCTACATATATTTTTTGAAATAATTCTGTGAAGAATGTTTAGCTCATTTGGTTTGTCAAAGAATTCCCTTTATTATATATATTTCACCCTCCTGCATAAATTCATTTTACAGAGTTCCCAAGAAGCATGAAGTTGTACATAACATGTTACAGATGTTGGAACTCAATATTTGCATACAATTTATCTTTTTGTATTGGGTATTGACTATTGAATCATTGGGTATACTTCTGTATTGTAAGGCAGAGCAAATCTGCCTTTTTGCAGTGCAGTGCTTGAAACATCTAATGATGTATCAAATGTTTCTTCAGAGACTGATGTTTTCTATATATTCAATATTTAAGTCCAACCCCCTCCAAGCTCAGGACCAATGCATGCCAACAGAGGAAGTCAGGCCAAAACAGCAGGAGACCTGCATAAATGAACAGGGAGACCTAAACAAGCTCAAACACAGAAAGGAGCCTGCAATAATGGAAGCATGGACAGGTGGTCTGTGAGGTCCACAGAGAGATTTTCTGAGCAAGATCAGGTTAGGAAAGTTAAAGCCCTGATAGAATGAAATCCGGCTAGGAACATCTACAGCAACAAGAAAAGCCTCTAAAGATAAAATGGTGATAAAATGGAAGACTATAAAGAATACAGGCCCTCTCTAGCAGAAAAAATGGAGACCTGTTTTTCTTCTGTCTGGAGAAGGCTGGGATACTCAATGACTCTTTTGCCTTGGTATTCATGTGCTTTAGCCACACCACCAAGTCACTGAAGGGAAAGATGGGGGCTGGGAGAATGAAGAATGGCCCACTGTAGGAGAAGATAGGTTTGAGAACTCCTATGGAACCTGAAGGGCCACAAATACATGAGAACTGATAAGAGGCATCCACAGGACACGAGGGAACTGGTGGACAAAGTGGATAAGCCACAATCTGTCATATTTGAAAAGTCAAATCAGTCCAGTGATGTTCCAACTGAAAAAAAAGAGAAAACACAAGTTGCGTTTCTAAAGAAAGATCTGGGCAGCTACATGTCAGTCAGTCTCACCTCTTTACCTCTTACGATGATGGAGCAGATCCTCCTGGAAACTTTGCTACGGCACATGGAAAATAAGGAGGTGATTCGTGACAGCCAACATGGCTTCACTAAAAGCAAATTGCCTGATATATTTGATAGCCTTCTGTGACGGGTTTATGGAGTTGGTGGTTGAAGAAGGAGTAATTGACATAATCTACCTATATAAAGCATTTGACACTGTCCCACATGACATCCTTAAACTGGAGAGACACAGATTTGGTGCATGGATCACACAAAGTAATTGGCTGGATAGTTGCCCTTAAAGAGCTGTGGTGAACAGTTTGACAGGCAAGCAGAGAGCAGTGGTGGGTGGTGATCCTCAGAGGTGAATATTGCATAACACCTAGTTAAGGCAATTAACCTTTGTGTCTGCTTAAAGACTGTGGTAAGCTGGTACCCTTGACTATGACAGAAGTCAATTGTCAACCTAAGTCAGCTACCATAAGTAAAGAGCATCTCCTTGCAAATTGTGTCTCTCTCCACTTTACTATATATTGTAATTAACTCCAAAGACAAATCTCTGTTATTTCATGCAGTTTCTGAGGATTTTTCTAGAGAAATATCTTTATGATATTTCCTATATTTTTCTCTAGATTTTCCTCATTCACTACATCTAGAGATGAGACAGAAACCTTTGCATTTAAATATTATGGCTGGTTGCATCTGTTTTAGGAATTCTGTTCCAACAAGTACAATGTTATGCAGCATTTAATTAATTTTGTTTGGGTATGTGCAGTACTACTCCCAGGAACTGCAACATCCAGAAACAGCTGGAAGGACATTAATCGCTTATCTAAACATGCAAATAAGTAGAAAGTGAAGCATGAAATTACTTTCTGTACACTATATACTAAGTTTGTCATCAATATGCTGATGCAAGTATGACAATGCTATTTATTTGGATCTGTGATCATTAGCCTAGACTCTTGTTTATTGTGTTTTAGCAAACATTACTTGGAGGTAAATCCATGAGTATATTGTAAGTATATTAATTAGGTTGTCTCATTTATTGTGGTTAATAAAAATCTTTTTCTTCGACCATCTCATTTTAGATAAATTAATCCAGCATAAGACAAGCAGAGTAAATATTTTTTTTCCTTACTTGCTGTCCAATTTATTAGGTCATAAATACCAATAAAAACTACTTGTTTTCCTTAAGATGTTCCCCTAATATACGGAGGTTTTTTTTCAAAGTGACTATGTCCATTTTTACTCTTACAAAGATATTCAGAGAACACTACTACTACCATGTACCTGGAAAAACTCACCCTGGTGAGGATGCACCTCGAATCCTGTGTCTGGGTTCCCTCACTTCAAGGAAGACATTGAGGTGCTGGGGTGTGTCCACAGAAGGGCAACAAAGCTGGTGAATGGACCAGAGAGTAAATCCTGTGAGAACAGCTGAGGGGGCTGGGGTTGTTTATCCTGGAGAAAAGGAGACTCCGGGGGCACCTTATCGCTCTCCACAACTACTTGAAGGGAGGTTGTACCCAGATGGGGGTTGGTCTCCTCCCCTGGGCAACCAATGACAGGGTGAGAGAGCATAGATTCGAGCTGCACCACAGAAGGTTCATACTGGACATCAGGTGGAATTTCTTCAAGGAAAGGGTTGTTAAGCATTGGGATGGAGTGCTCAGGGAAGTGATGGAGTCACTGTTCCTGAAGTGTTCAAGAAAAAACTGGCCATGGCACTTAGTGCTATGGTCTAGTTAACAAGGTTGTGTTCAGTCAAAAGGTCTTGGAGATGTTTTTCAACCTAAATGATTCTGTAATTCTGTTTGAAACAAATCACTCAAGTAAGTAGAAAAAATTGTATGTTTGTGTATTTGCTTATACAATGCATCACTATGTATCTTGAAACAAGGTCTGAGACAGAAATAAGTGTACTTTTAACATTCCACATCTCATCAGCTGGAAATACAACCACCAGGGTATGAGGAAATGCTTAAAAATGGGAATCCAGAGCTTTTTCAGATGCTGTGGCTCTAATTTTTGAATTCTTGTTTCTTCTGTGTGGGTCCTTTCAGTCTTATCCTTCCGTGCCAGAGTTGTATATATAAATAAATACATGTTTCATATAATGGCTCTATATACTCATATTTAGACAATAGAATTGTTCTCCCATGTTCAAAGAACAAACTTTCCTTCTAGTGCATTCAAGTGTCTCTGCAAAGTAAACAGCCTTTTTTTCTTTCTTTCTTTTGAATTTTCATAAAAAAGACAGGATAAAAAGACAAAAAGATTTCAAGTTTATTTGATATCAGGTTCTTTTACATGTCTACCTACTTACTTATAATTAATATAGGTGTTTTCCCATAAATACAGTAAAATATCCTAAACTCAATTAAAACCTATGATCAATAGTCAGTTTTGTTCCCAAGAGAATAAATGGGATGGGAAGCTATTTCTTACTTTTTTTCTCAGTCTTTTTTTTTTTACTTTGATATCTCTTTCTATAGCATATGTTCACACATCAATATTCACTATACTGATAAAATAATATTCAAGTACTGATAAATGTTAAAGATATTTAATCAATTTATGTTTTTATCAAAAATAAGGTTGGTCTTGCATCTGGAATAAATTGTGTGTGCTGATAGTATTAAGTCTTTGTCGTTAAATTTCTTCTGGCACTTTTAGTGTTTTGACAAGCTTACTTCATTCATAAGAAAATGGATATTCAAAAAACTTCAATAATATCTTTCTGAAAGTTATGGATGGAGGGGAAAAAAACCGTCTCACAACAGAAACCATATTCAAACCTGGTTCTATCTTTCCTAGTAATCAGTGAAATGACTATCAATAGATGAAAAAAATAAGGTTTTGCACAGGGCTTAAACAAGTTCCAAAAGTTACAGCTGATTCATTGCCTTGATCATCAAAGAGAATTAGTACCTGAAAATACAATGAAAGACATTACTTGGCTTTGATCAATTTAACAGTTTAAAGACAAATTCTGTGAAGTGTCTGCAGCCAATCAGTAGCAAAATGAAAGGGAGCTGCATGAATGTATGTGTGAGGCATCATCAGAGCCACTTTCACATCAGCACAACTTTCATTGTATGATGAGCAGCCAGCCTTAGTGGGCTGAATAATCCTTTTTGACGACAAGCAGCTTTGAACAGTACAGTTCATGTCCACCTCAGTTCTCTCTTACAATATAGATAAACCAGTCCTCATGTGATCACAGTTGAAAAGAATCATGTGTGCTATTTTTAAAAAGATGATTCTTGATTTACGTCAGCTTGTCTTTATCAAAAATTCTCCATTGGTTTGCGTTTCTTCCTCCAGAAATCTTGCAAATTATTCTTTTCAGGAAATGAAGGGAAAATCTGTCCTCATAGAAGAGTTAGGTTTGTTTCAGTGCTCTGTCTTTTCATTTTACCAAAATCTATGTGTTAATGGCTATTGCATGATACTTTAGAGACTTTTAATGTTGCATTTACACATGTACATTATGAGACGCAGCAATTCAGAAATCTGAAATTCCCCTGAAGTTACAGAAGGCGTTTTTAAAAAAGGGTGTATCCATCCCTGCTTTTGCCAGAACGAAACATGAAGATCAAATACATATGGACTTCAGGGAAAATAAGCAAGGCTGATGCTTTATCATCTTACTTGGTTTTAATCCATATCACACAAAGTCTGAGTCAAACATTATTCTGAACTGTTTTAGAAATGCTCACTTTGTATTGGAATAGCAAGACAGCCCATGATAATGTTCAAGATCAGCTTAGAGTGTTGGGGTTGTTCAGCCTAGAGAACAGAAGGCTTTGGGAAAATTTTATTGCCGTTTTTCAATACTTAAAAATGACTTATAAGAAAGACAGATTTTGTATCATGGTCTGCAGTAACAGGACAAGAGACAATGTTTTTAAGCTGAAAAAGGATAAATTTACATTTCAAATACTGAAGACATTTTTTACATTGAGGGCAGTGAAACTACGGAACAGGTTGCCCAGGATGATGCGCATGTTCACATCATTGAAAGTGCTCAAGGTTGGGTTGGATGGGCCTTTGAGTGACCTGGTCGAGTGAAATATGTCCCTGATTATGGCAAGGAGGTTGGACAAGATGATCTTTAGGGGTTCTTTCCAACTCAAATGATTCTATTTTTTTTATGCTGTTTTATGATATTAAAACCATTTTATAGAAGATTAGGAAGGTGAAGTATATCCACCTTAAGATTGAACATCTATAGATAAAGTTGTCATGTCATGTCACTTTTTAATAAAGGAAGGAAAGTGTAAATAAAATGTTACAAAACGTAACACTTCTTCTCAGGGTCTAGGACAGACCCACAGCCCGTGTGTTCCGAAGGGTTCCTGTCCTGGGGCTCTCATCAGCACCCGGCGGTCCCCTGGCAGGATCCTGCTGATCCCAGCTACAGGCTACAGCCCTGCTGGAGAGATAGCAGCCACAGACACTCCTTGAAGGAGAACTGACACTGGACTAAGAGATGAGAGGGGTCCTTTTTATGGATTCCTGAGCTATTAAGTTCAGAAGGGTACAGGGACAAAAGACAGATAGACAGGATAGAACATCAAGTTTTATAGGAGAGGGTCAACCAATAGGGACAGGGTTCAGGGGAGGAATGGGGGTGGGACAATGCAAGAGGGGCCAACCAGGGAAGAGTAGGGAGGGGAGAAGGGGGCCAGGCCAATGGGATACTGAGGTTGGGGGAACATTCTTGAACCATGTGAATATTTAAAGCAGGGCAGGGGGATAACTTACCAACCATTGGAACTGAAATAGCATAACTGTAACAGGAAGGAACCATTATAAACTCAGGGGGGAGATGTCACACAGTGGTGCCTTCCCACCACTCATGGGGCTTGTTTGTCTCATCTTCAGTCACCCTCAGAGTGGCTTCAACCACTTCGAGAGGAAAGACATACCTTTCTGGCTATAATTTGTTGATCCTATTTTGATAGCTGCATGAAGGGAGTCAAATTCCACTTGTGATTTTTAAAGCATCTAAATAAAAAAGGAAAAAAAACCCATGAGAACCATTACTAACGAATATCCAATTATAGCTAATCAACAAAATCAATTTGGTTAAAAGAAGAATAGTATTCACTTTCAGTAAATGCTGAATAGTGGTTGCCTATTAAAAACATTAATGTATCTTAGAGTGTTTAACTGTAGTAATAAATATATCACCAGTAATTTATAAAAGATTAAATACTATATGTACTTAAAAGCTGAAGTATCACCTTAACAAACACTTAATAAAAAAATTTCACATGCTGTCTAAAAGTAGTTAATGTTTTGAAGTCAGATGTGGATTCGTTGAGAAATTGATTAAAATTTAAATGTAAAAGAAAGATCACAAAGGTTTACTTTTTAAAGGTCATGTGCACTGAAAATTCATGTGCTTGCTGAACATTTTGAGAAACTTACACTTTTAATATTTTGAATTGTCTTATATAATACCCTTTTTTTTCCAATAATATTATATGCTTTTTTGCTGTTATTTTGAGTTAAAATACTTATGGAAGTATTTTAACTATGATGTGTTGCTATATTTAAAAACATACTTCATGGATTGCTGGAAATTTACCTAAAGCAGATTTGTGAAAAAGAATAGTAAAAAAAAAGGATAGTTAAGAGTGTTAATTTTGCTGTGTATTCCTGTTGAGTAATCTCTTTTTCATATTGTTGTCAGTATTATCTTTTCTTAACAAATAGTGTGTTTTCATTTAATAAAATTAAAAGCCATCTTTTGCAGAATTTTTCCAAAACATAGCAGCAGAAAACTCTTTCAAGATAAAGGTAATTGTATGCAGGTGTAATAACCTGAAAAAACACATAGAGCTATTTTTCTTAGCTATAATTTTGCTTAAACTAAAAGGATATATATGAAGCAGGAAAAAAAAAGTCATCTTTTTACACCTTACCTTCATGTGACCACTTTTCTGTCCTTCTGTAATAATTTTTAAACTTTGGCCTCCATACATTCAGTGGTTTTGGCAGAGGAGGTTAAACATATTAGTGTTCTGACCTGGAAGATAAAGGATTACCTGGAGGTTGTTATTCACAGCAATAATTTCTTGAAATCTAGAGTTGAACTTGAAAATTCTAGAATTTAAAATGAAGGGTGAAAATGTTTGCTTTAAATCTAGCACACAATATCTCAAAATCAACCTGTCATATTAAAATGAATGTTTCTGATGGTTTGTTTTTTGTTTGGGAGAGATTTTCTTACCTTTATTCTTGTATCTGGCCATCTGCTACATCATTAGTGACGTAATGTCCTGTTATGATTACTAACATTAAATACTTCTGACATTAATCCATAGCACAATAGAAGGTTAGAGAGGGGAAGGAGTTGCCAGCAAAAGATCTCTTTTGTTCTTTACTTTGCAGGTGTCTGTAAAACAGCACAATTCAAGGTTTGGTGGCAGGAGGAAGAGGTCTATTTTTACTTACTCCCCTCAAAATTAGTATTGTTATATAGTCAGAGTTGTTTTTTGGAAGAAATTGAGACAACCACTTGTAAAATTGAGAAGACTTATTGGCGTGATTAAAAAACATACTCAAATTGGATATTAATTCAAAAGTGGGTTTCTGTGCCTTTTTTTCCTTCTATTTTTTGCAACATACTGTACAAGTAGCAGTCTGTGCCACATGTCTGATGGCTAAAAATTCCCAAAGCTTTATCTTAACTGGCCTATAAAAATAATTGATTTGGGAAACAAGTGCTGCTTCTGTTTTTCTGAGACTATTTGCAGAGTTTTCTGTGTCAGACCTCAGTTCCTCCTGGATTAAATAATTTATCTTTAATGAATTCCCTTTCCACTCTAAAATGCATTTGTTCCAGGAAAAAAAAAACAAAAATAAAAGAAGTGTCATCCCTGAGTAACTTCTAATATTGCTGGATAATACCTGAATAAAAATATACATGAAACAGAAGATCGTTAACCTTCTTGAAAGGAAGACAGGTTTATAATCTTCTTGAAAGGAAGACAGATATAATTGCAGTACTTTATTGTAAGAATTTTTTTTCCTGATAGTGAGAATATAGTTAATCATATTCAGATTAGGATATCACCATTACAGATGAGAGGGACAGCGGTAATATAAAAATACCCTTTTTGTATAACAAGTTTTTATAAAGAAATCTTCAAAGTCGGAAAGGCAAACAGAAACTAAAATTAACATCAAATGACGTCTGTGAACTAAAAATATATTTTATCAGAATATTTTTATTGCTATTTCTATGCCTTATAGACTTAGAAAATTATCAGGATTTATATAAACCAATGTTAAAAGATGTATGAAATACATTTTGTTCTTTACTAAAAGTTTCTAAGTCAGAATTAATGAAAGTAGGTGGAAGAATTGAGAAAAGTACAGTCTAGTCATATTACAGGTTAAAACCCACAAATCATTTATAGATTACCCAATTTTTTATTCTATTAATATTAAAGTGACCTCTAAATCTGTTTGTTTTGTGTGCTTATATGTATTGTGAATTTTATATGTGACATACAGATGCATTTATGGACACAATTTGTTTTTTCTTCAGGGATCATGGCATGAGTAGGAAAACAACCAGACTGCAAATCAAAGCCCTCAGAGTGATGGAGGACATAATTATACATGCTTTAAGTGAAATATCACAAAATTCACAGTATATTTTATTTTCAGCACTCTTGGTTAGTTGATCAGATGATTCTTGATTGCAATCAAATGCACCCACCCAAGACTTAGAGTGTACATGATTTTTAACTCTGATTGGTTCATCTCTGCTTAATAGCTTGCAGATTGAGCATTCATAGAACACACTGTAAGTGAAGTTGTAATATCGACCTTTTGACTCACACTTAATACTAATGGCAAATTTTGAACTTAATGGAAACACATTTAAACTGCAGGAAAATTAATGAGCTAATATCTGTGTTCAGAACTAAATACCCTGATTAATGGTTTCTGTAGTTTGTATATCATACCACCACAGTACTCCAAGTAAATATTTGAAAATGTAAATCATGTCTAACTCATGTGCCAGAACCACATAAACAATAAATACTCTGAATCCAAGTGTTTAAGGCAGGAAGTAACACCATCTGCCTTAACGTGTTGCGTCAACGCCATCTTACTAGAAACAGGAATTTTATTCAACATGAAAGAACATAAACAAAATTCAAGAATCTTAGTTTGCATTTGAAAAGGGTATCCTTTGACTTTATTTTAGTAACATTATCCCAGTGATGGTTACGGTAGCCAAAACCGCTCTTCATCAAAGAATGTTCAGTGTTTTTCTACACGATTATAACTCCAGAAACTTACTTGTGATGCACCAGCATATCAGAACTGGCATCAAGCTGCCATTCCATTGGTCTTCTGATGAACTTATAAGTCCTATGTTATGTCTGCTTCTACTGTGTGGATATATTTTGATTTCTAAATCTCATCAAATATTACTACACACCTGTACACATGTAGATTTAGCTCAGATTTCTACTGAACTCTGTGAGCTTAGATGGTCTCTTTCATGTGAAAACAGATATACCCATATAAAAAAAATCTGAGGTGTCTAAAATCTGGGTCTGTATCCCTGATGGAAATTCTGGCTTAATCTAAAAGAGATTAGAGACATTGGAGAGGGGAAAAATGAATTCCTTAAAATATATTTTCAATTGCTTTTTTTTATTATTTTTTACTTTTAGGAATTTCACTACTGCAAACTGGTAATCAATTGCTTTAAAATTTAGTGAAAGATGAAATTGATTCTAAAGAATCGGACACATAGGAAGGCACATTTCTTATGCATACAACTTATAAGGAAAGGCATTTGGATTAATATGAGACTTAGTATGACAGGAATAAGTGGAGGAAAGTTTTATTGACCTTCAAAACTGAAAAAAATCCTCTATGAAACATGGCTATTTGTGGAAAGCACATCTGAATCTAAAGAATCAGAGTTTATGATATGTATGTGTTTATAGAGACTGCTTCATGCTAATTAAGAAGTCTCTATGAATTAACACCAGTAAAATTTTTTTTTAAACCCAAACAGATTTTTAGAATACACAGAAAAAAAAAAAGGTTTAACATAGAATTACTGAATTATTTGAAAAAAAAGTGTAAGGAAGTAATCAGCTGATTATCTTCTCTCAGGAAACTTTTAAAACACTTCAAAGTAGATCATGTTATAATTTTTCTAACAAAAAATGTAATAAATATATCAGGCAAATGCAAGAAGCTTCTGTGTACAACACAGGGTCTTTAAAGGCTGTTTAGACTTTATGGCTTTATCATCCACCACATCTGACATACAAAGTTTTCACTTATGATTAAAGGTATGCAGTCAAATAACATTTTCATCCTTCCAATTAATTGAATTTGGCTTCATTCATTTCAATTGTTGCTTTGAAATTCCAGGCAAAATTATTTTAAAACTTGCAAATGCAATTAAATGTTCATGAAATCAGAAAGATGTTGTTGATAACTGATAGGAAATAAAAATAGAACATAAGTTTTTATCTAGAGGAAGCAGTCAAAAAAGTCAACTACTGGTAGAATCCAGGATTAGAATCAATTATGCTAGGTTATTTCTGCCATCTGAGAGACCATTTTGAAAATGCTTTAAACAAGAAAGTATCTTAAAAGTGGTGAGAGATGGGAGACCAGAGGTGTTAAGCTGAAGCATTTATTATGCTAGTTGCATGAGGATCTTAGCAGCAACTAACTAACCTCTTTTTAGGGGTGAGAAGCCAGTTTCTCACTTTTCCCTCATTTAGGAGGTTGGAGTAGAAATGCAGTGACACTGAGTGAGACACAGCAAGGGGATATTTGTAAGGAATTTGTTGGCATGCTTACTTTTGGATATGCTTTTAAAGAAGATATGTTAACCCTGTATCTACTGGAAAATACTGAAATACTTACAGTTATAAAACTGTGTTCCAAAGTTTTTAGTATCAAAGCAGCTTGATGTCCTATCATCTCTCTTTCACAGAATCACAGAGTCGCAGAATCCCAGAATCACAGAATCTCTGGGTTGGAAGAGACCTTCAAGATCATTAAGTCCAACACATGCCCTAACACCTCCACTAAACCATGGCAGCGAGTGCCACGTCCAGTCTTTTTTTAAACACATCCGGGGATGGTGACTCCACCACCACCCCAGGCAGATAATTCCAGTATTTAACCACTCTTTTGGTATTCTTTTTTGTTTTACTGGAGGAATTAGATTACTGGTTGTATATTTCATAGATTTACTAAAAGAATGTTAGGCCACACTTGAAAACCCCCATCTAGTATTTTTTCTTCTTGATTAAGAGAAATATATTTTTCCCTTAGTTTAATGTTCACTCAACTAATAGAAGAAAACCTACATAATTTAACAATTTTTGGTTCAGCTTTGTCATACGTTTGTATTGGGTCTCTATCAGCCATGACTCACTTAACTGATAGTGTGTGATTCTCCTGTGATTTCCATCTTGCAAAAAGCTACACATATTGAATGTGGGCGTTTAAAGAATACTCATACCCTTTTCAGTTTTCAACCGTTACCCACATGGTGTTCCTGATCTTTTTACATGCCACAGCTTGTTTACTGAACAGACACTGCAGTTTTCTACTTAAAAATGTTTTGAAGAACAGTGATAGATTGTCTTAATTTTCAGTGCCCTTCAAAGGTATGTCCTACTTAAACTCTATGACCAGCTATTTTAAAAGCTATTAAGCTGTGTAAATGTTGTTGAGGACAAAACAGCAATCAATTATAGTTGTGTATCAGATATAATAAACTTGTCTAGAGGAGATCAAGATATGACTGTATTTTTACTTATTTAAAGAATATTTGTTTATTGTAATTCAGTCTGTTTTGTACTCAGTTCCTTATGATTTTTAAACCTATCACTACACAGTCTACACATATTAGCAACTGCATTATAATAAAACAGTATTTCATTATGAACATTTTTTGCTTTATTAATATCTAACTTACCTGCAGAATTCACCTCAGTTTTAATAAACATATTTTCGCTCTCTCTTTTGTTGTTTTCTGGGTTGTTTGTTTGGTTCTGGGTTTTTTTTATTTGTTTATTTGCTTCTTTAAACATTACTGATTGTCTCCGTGTTTGAAAATATTTGGAAATCCCAAGAATGTCTTTGGATGCATCAACACATCCATAATGCATGAATGTGCCATTCCATCCATCCCTACACTACAGCAAAGGTCTAGGGCATGTTGCAGGTGAGTGGCCTTTTCCACACGTACACTCTCTTCATACAGGGTAAGTGAAGAGTGCTCAGAATCCCTTGGACTCAACATATCTGAAAAAACAGTGTGGAACATTCTTTCAGCTCAGGAAAAAAAATCCGAAACAATTCAAAACTAAAATAAACAAACAAAAAAAAAACCCTACCAAAAGAAAAAAACCCAAATCCCCTTCTCCTGCAAAACACCTTTACAAAACCGAAGTACTTATTTTCTTTATCAGTTTTAATTTTTCACATACACTTAATTCAGAATTATAAATGAAAAGTTTCAAGGGGAAAAATTGAAATATTCAAACATTTTTCTTCAGGTCTTTGAAAAGTGATCTTTTCAACTTCTAAAAAGTTGTCTTTTTAGAAAGATGCTTTAACAAAACAAAAGGATAATTTATGTTCCTGCGGAAAGCAGTACAGAACAAAAGTATTTTTTTTTAATAGCTAGCCAAAAAAAATTATCTGGAGGTGATTGCTTGAAACTGATTAGAAATTATTAGCATGAAATAAATTAAGAATAATTTGGTGTGAGCTGTAATGCTTTTTAGGAAAAAAAAAAAGAAATGGCCAGCAATTTTGTATAATATCTTTAAGATAAAACAGTATAATATTCCAAATTTCCTATTTTAAGTGTCTTGTCTCCTACATGCAAAATGACTACTCCATTTTGAAAAGATTTCTGATATCATTATAAAATTAGAAACAGATTGCTGACATTAGTCCTCTGTGATGGGAATCCTAGCCACAGTAATTGCGAGGACTTTCCTTTTAAAAATTAATTGAAAACACAGCTTGATGCCATTTGCAGTTTAAACACTGAAACTCAGTGCATTAAAATACAGATCGAATTAATATGTTCACATATTCTTTTTTTTCAAATTATCAAAGAAAGGACAAGTGAAGAACATCTCTAAAGAGATAACTGCACAGAAAACAACTTCCATCTCTTCGAGGTAACAAAAGAATAATGTATTATCATTTCTTATTCAATTTAAATTATTGCAAGTAATCTTTTCATCTGTATGTTGAAACCAGCTCATATCTTCAAATATCTATCGTACAAAAAAGGGTGACAAGGCCCAAAAGATGTGCCTTTTCCAGGATATTCCAATGTCAACTTTGTGTATTTTGGCTTGGCCTTAATCACACTTTTTAACATGGAGCTCCTTGGGAGAGTTTTATACTGTTCTGCAAACTATGAATCCTTAATGAGACTGGCACTATTGCAGCCCATTTTGCAGACTGTTGCCTACAAAGAAAAAACAGGCTTAGATATTGAAATGTTAGCAAGGTTTTTCCACTCAGTTCTGTTTAACTAACCTGCACTCTCTTCAATGGGACTTCTGATATCTGACTGCTTTCTTGTCAAGAAAGGAACTGCAAGGAGCCTACTGTAACTAGTAAATTATATTTTGGATTTAAGATTGGTGTTCTTGGTGATGTGAAATTAGCTAAACATCATTATGGATTTTTTTTTCTGAAAACTATTCAGTTGGCATTTTTGTAAGTAAGAATATTTGATGCTCTACAAGTGAACTGCTAACAAACAAAACAAATTTTAAAAATCACCATGATTCCTCTAGCTTTATGATTTGAAAGCTTATGTCTCAGAAGCATAGAATTTGAACTTCTTTTAATAAAGCTCTTGCTGAAGTAACTGCTAACAGCACATAGAGAAGTATTAATCAGCATTTTTCACAGTATTAAAATGTGGTCATTTGTACAGAGAAAATCTGTAATGTGTATATGTATGCTCCGACCTATTAACCTTACATGAAGTCAGGTTTAAGTATAAATCAGTTGTGACAAGTGTTGTATGGCTTACATCATGTGCCTTGCGTAAGGTAAACAACATGCTTTGCTGGATCAAGGGCTTCAGGAAATGTTCTTTAAATATGTAACCAACTGAGCAAATATTTGAATGCCTGGTATATGAATAGACCTGGAGCACATTTTTTGTCCACCTAATATGTCACTTATACCGTGCATTGCTCATTCAAATATATGGAATTTCAAAATGCCCCTATGAGTCTTATGAAGACTTTTGACATTTTTCAAAGCCCATTGACAATCTCTTTAATTTCTTTAATGTGTTTTGGACCTGTTTCTATGCTTTCAGTGTGTCATTCTGCTGCTCTGATGATTCGTAAATGTCGAATTCTTATAAGAGGATTGTGGGCAACAGATGTTAGTGTTGGTGTAGATAAGTTAAGTAAAGCTTCCTCCTATGACCAGTATTTGAGCAAGGAAAAAATATAAAAGCAGTACAGGGAGTACAACTATCAAGGGTAGACCAAGTGAAAAGATCTTGTACATCTGAATATTACTATCCTGCTTTTATCAGTTTAGAATGATACATTTTCCAGGCTGAAAGTAATGCAAGTGCTGCAATACATTGGAGTGTATATCTTGATGAGGAGTTGCTTACTCTTCTGAAAGCTAATGGCAAATGTATAACAAAGAGAAGATGGCTGTGTTTGTTTGTTACTAACTGTGGTTGGGAGAAATTCCCAGCTACAGCTTTAAGGAGTATTTTTGTTTTCTTGCTTGCTTGTGTGATAATTTTAATGACAATGCACTTTATTCTTTCATGAGCCGAACCCAGCTGTGATTAGCAATTTAACTTCCTAAGTAACGGAGAAGAAACAGAGTCAGTAGATCCTGCACCAGGTGGCAAATAAATTCAGTCTAAGCACCAGCTGACATGACTATCAAAAACAATAACCCAAGAATTATAATTGTGAAAGTGGAAAGAGCACCTGGAAAAATGTACTGAAGGGAAAAATCCACCCTGCTCTTCTGTTTGGTAATTTCTGTGACTTTGTTGCAGAACACCTCTGCCTGCTCAGTCCAGTGAAACAAGCTGGCCATGTGGAATAGTCCGCTGATGTATCAACAGCAGAGAAGATATTGGTAGGCCATGATAGCCCAGTGATTCTGGCCACAACAATAATAAATACAGTGCTTCAACATCTTACTGACCCTCTCGTGTGTAAATGTTATTCCCAAATAATTTTTATCCGCTTTCTTCTTTAATATGGCCCTGCTTTCTCTGGGTGGCTGATCTTATTGCCACATACGCTCAACTTCATTTTCTCCTTTTGTGCTTCCAGATATGAATGTAAGGTCTTGCTTAACTATGACATATTTTTAATGCTCCTTACTATCACATCATTTGAACAGGAAAACCATTATGCATTTACGACAGTTGCATATCATACAGGATTTATTGAGGGGGAAAAATGTCAAAATTGAACAAAATAAAGCATCTTTATTTAGCTTTATACTGAGTAGGACCTACAACATCAAGAAAACATGACGGTGTACTCCAGATGCATTTGATTAACAGCTAAAGAAAGGCAAAGAGAGAAGGACATGAGGTTTATCCACTGTGAGATTCTATACATTCACAAACAGATTACCAGCAAGGATGCTCACAGCAGTTTTTAGTCTAAGGCACAGACAGCAAAGTGTTAAATGACTGAACATCCCCACTTCAAGAGGAGCATTTCCAATGGCTCCCTAGGGTATGGCTTCAGCCCTAGTACTGCATATCAGGGAACCATGAAGTGCACCAGTGACACACTTGAGTACATCACAAACACTTAGGGAGGGAAGTTAGCGGCATGAGACTTCCTCTATGCTACAGCATGGGATAGATGAACTCTGTGAGGAACTGGGGACTTCCAGTTATGTAGGACAAGCTGCGGTTTGTGTGCCAGCAAATACCACAGACTGCATATGGAAAAGAATATTGCCATTTAAGGGGTCAGAGAAGGAGAAAATGAACACCTAATAGTCAAAACCAGTCCCCATAAGCAATTCTATAACTATCCACTTTGATTTGAAATATGAACTTTAATCAGTTCTGCTAGCTTTTTTTTCTGTTCTGTATCCTTGTTTGCCTTTGTTTTTTTTTATTTAAATGGGTGGGGCTTTTTCCTAACAATTGTCTCAATTTCCCATCTTTAAAACTGCATCTTTTTAATAGGACTTCTCATTTCAACAATATTGTGTCTGTACTACGGAGATATATTCGCCAGTTCAACCGAAGAAATGTTAAAATTATCATCAGAATCTCTTTTCTTCAGGAGCCTTCTGGGAATACTAAGATTGACAACAGGCCTCAGAAAAACAACAATATATTCTTGAGCTATTTATTCATTTTGCTTTATTCTTGCTAGGAATTGCTCATCTGGGCTCTCCCCTGGGCACAGCATCTTGAAGGACCTCTTACATCCACTAGAAAGCAAAAGAGTCAAAATAAAACTCTGGTAGAAGTTCTGCTAAGACTATAATTCCAACAATTTTTGCTCTGTTTGATCTATTTTAATTTTGTATGGCTTTGTTTTCCAAAGTCTCTAATCAAGAAGGTTTAAATATATTGGTGCATATCATCAACTTGGTTTCTACTGGGATTTAGTCAGAGTTTTTATTTGAATTGATTGAATTTACAACTAAGAAAAAAACTTCTCATTTTTACTGAGGTACATTATGTTCTTTACTGCATGCATTATGACCTCATCCATTTATTATAATCAAGAGCACACACTTTGATGGAAACTGATATCAAACTCCCAGTGATTAAAGCTATTCAAGACAGAAGACACCACACCATAACTTTTTTACAGCACTAAAATATAATAAATGCTATTTTCTTCGCTTATAATGGTTTCTCATTATAAGAATACAATATTTTTCTTACATAGTTAGCATTCATCACTGGTTTTGTCCATAACAGAAATTTATTTGCTTTGCTACTGAAGCACTTAAATTCTGTCTGTTTCTAAAACAACAGACATATTGCTATGGTTTCTAAAAAGAAACAAGGATGTATTTGCAGTGCCACTTTTCTTCCTTTTGCCTCTACTGCAGTAGTGCATTTGTAAAATGGTCCCTTTTGATTGTCCAAAAAATGTTTTCCATTCTTTCAAAAAACATTGTACACCAATTTTCTGGGAAAGCTTTAAAAGCTGTTTATATTCAACTCAAGTGTTACTCACTACACTTCTGTCTCTCCAAAAGCTTCATAAATACAGGGCTGTCAGTATTTATTTATTGCTTGAGATTATTTTCCCTGGGACATTTCAGTATAAACTACACACATTTAACAAAGTTTTGTTTTGTTTTGAGCTTAACTCATTCACTGTTGCACACTTGAGTCATACTTTTGCATTAACAGTAAGATGGCAATAATTTTTCTAAGGCCCAAGAAATTCTCTCTGGGGTAGCCTATTTGAATAAGGACCATGGATCTTCCCGATGCTTAAGCTGTACACTTCATGTTTAAAGAAGGAATCCACAAGTTTTATTGATATGGATCCTCGTGGCAGCTTCTGTTGGAAAATGCAATGCTCTAGTGACCTATTATGCAAAATACAGAGTAAAATTAAAAATTAAGAATAAATCTTGTAGAATGTCTAATATTATTTTTGCAACAAATTATAGAAAATGTTTAGCAATATGGGAAGTAGACAGCCTTACCTTATTTTACCTAGGTTTATCATCTGTTTCATTGTTGCTTGGAAAGCAGTGTGCACTGCAAGATAAATTAGCTTTATGCCCAAAGATATATAACACAAAATACAGCTTTAATTTGTGGAACCTGAATTTTCATTAACATAGTGTTTTACATTTACTTTCCATTCTTTCAAAGAATTGATTGATACATGAATCTTCATTAATTTCTTCCTTCTCCTAGACCCCCTAAACATGCATATTGATCTTACTTGCCAGACAGGCATATTAAATGCCTCTGGCTTTCTGGAACTGTAAGACATTTGATCAGAAAATGAAAACACTGGCATGTAGTCGGCATTGTTCTTTTTGGTTTAGCTGGCTTTAGTACAGCGTTCACGTTAGATCTGTGCCCATAACCTCAAACTGAATAATATTGGAAATGTGTGATGTATGGAGGAAGCTTAAAGGAAAAGTGCCAAATGAATATTGGCCTTTCATGTCCTTCTCTGGTGAGCACATGTGCAAGTTGGATTCAGGATGCAGAACAGAGAGATGAATACTAAATATTCTCAGTGCACACTGTAATGTCTTTAAAATTAATTCCTTTAGAACAAATCCAACATGTTGATCCAACTCAATCATTTTTTTAAACATCTTGGTCTGGATAAGATATCATTTACTGTAAGAAGCAGCCATTTCCAACAGTAATGAAAAAAGGTAGAGAATAATTTTTAGGCATCAACATGAGTCAGGAATAAAATCCCCAGAAGGATAGACATGATTTATATACAGTTTCATTTTCCACATCTCAAACATGGACCATTTCACACTGATAGACTTATAAACATACAAAGGATTTTATTTGTTTAAAATGAACACAATCAGAGTAAGAGCTAATTTTGTCCAATAATTTCTAATGGAAAGTTTAGATGCTGTACAAGAGGTTTTGTGCTGTTAGTACTAGTTATTTTATTTCTTAAAGGCAATTGACTCCTACACTTTCTAAATTAATTTTTAAAAGTGTATACTTTGGCTGATTCAGTCTCTGAAAAGGGTGCAGGTATATGTCTATATTTTGTTTGGAATGTACATTTTCCTTCTCTTCTGGTGAGGTAGGTTGTCCCCCTGCAGCGTGTGAGGACCCCTATGAAGCAGGTAGTCACTGCAGCCCATGGAAAGGGCCAAATCAGGGCATACAACCACACTGCAGCCCTTGGAGGACCTCACACTGGAGCAGTCTTTCTCTGAAGGACTTTATCCCGTGTAAGGGACTGTATGTTGGAGCAGGAGTATACTGTGAAGTCTAAGAAGAGGCATATATGAAGTGTTATGAACTGATCACAAACTCCTTGTCATCTTCCCCTGCACTGCTTGGGGATGAAGAGCTAAAGGAACTGGGAATGACAGAATGAAGTTGAGCCTGAGAAGACAAAAGTGGGGAAAACGTGCTTTAGTTTTATTCTTTGTTTCTCACCATCCTAATCTATTTTAAATCAGCAATAAATTAAATTAATTTTCCCTAAATCAAGTCTGGTTTTGCTGTACTACTGAGTTATGGCAACTACTGAGTGATGTGCCTTTCTTAAACCATGAGCTTTTCTGTCTCACTCTCTTCTTGTGTCCTATTGAGCAGGGTGAGGGAGAGAGCAGCTGGTGGGCATCTGTGGCCTGCAACAATGAATTCAGCACAAATTTATTCTTGATACTCAATAAAATTGGCCCCAATGTTAAATGGAACTTTTAATACTAATACTGAAAAATCAGTTTAATAACAATGAAACTTGTATCAGGAATAGCACTTCACAATAATATTAACAGTTTAAAAATTTGATCTCAACTTCTTTTTGCTTAACAGATAGATAGGAGTTTATGGGTGCAAGAAAACCTGATATCCTGAGATTCAGTAAACATATGTAGAGAAATATGACAGAAAAATATAATTGATTAAATTCTTGATGACTGTATGTATATGTCATGGTTTAGGAATGGTATTATCTAATTTAATGATCTCAGTGAAACTACATCATACCAAACAATGTGCTACTCACTCCTCATTCCCCTTCCTTCCCCTGTATAGGGCTGGAGAAGTAAACTGGAGGCACAAAAGGTAAAGATCACGGGCTGAGATAAGAACAATTTACTGGAAACAGCAATGAGATAAAAAAAATAAACAATTACAGGAACAATACTGATGACAGAGGGTGCAAGAAAAGACACATTACTGCTCAAGTTCCCCAGGAAAACCCCTGGCAATCCAGTATGCTACCCTGACCCTGCAGCGACCCTGCAGCAAGCCCTTCCTGCGTTCCCTGAAAATGATGTGAGGTCATATAGAATAACCTCTAGGTCCTAGCCATGCCTCCTTCTGGCTGCTGTAGAAATGTTTTACTATGAGTATTTATGTCCCAAAGGATATTAACTGTAGTGGAAACTTTTTCACAAGGGCTTTAAAATATCTCAGAGTAAAATTAGCATAAATTACACATTTGAGAGGTTGGAGAAATAGAAGCTTTGAATGGATGCAAGAAATGGAATAATTTTAACTTCTACCTTGTACATTTTTTCAGCCTCTTAGCAACTAAGATTTACCAACATAAAGGAATTGTAAACATTTAGAAGAAACATTTCACTCACCCCCTCCCTCTTCCTTTACCTCTTCCCTCCCCTGTTTTCCTCAGGTCACCATCTAAGTTACACTTCTCATATTTTTTTAATTTGTCCTGATATATGGACATCTATTTTCAGTCTAACACCACCAACATTTTCCTGAATTTTTAAAGTGCCATATATTTAAATGGGTTTGTAGCCACATGATTCTCCATCTGTTTGAAAATTCATCTAAAAATACTTTTCTCTTGTCTGCTTCACCATGTTTGCCACTTTTTTCAGTATTTCATTACATCTATAAAGAAGATTTGTGTTATCTTTTATTTGGGGCATGAAAATTATTTTTAATTTATCCTATCATTATTCTTAGATTTTGGATTTCTGATGTAACTTTCCCACCCCCACTCCCCACCCCCAGCTATTATTATATAAATTACAGTCACTTTTGCAGCACCCTTTGTTTTCTAGTGTTCTATATTGGGATTTGTTTAATTTTTTAAAATTATTTTCATATCTGCTGTGCTTATTTCTTCCATAAAACTGAGGGAGAATTCTTCATAATCAGGAACTTTTACACAGAATCAAGACTCTTGTCATGCATGCCCTTTTCTGTGTTATTTAATTTAAAAATTATTTACTAGCATAATCTAGTGTTGTTATTTTGGTCTTAATGAGTCAAAAGTCCTGTTGATTCTTTTAAGTGTTTTGTCAGAGAACTTAGAGTTAGCTAATCTTTAACAACTTGGCAAAGGAAGGGATATGCTGCCTTATGGATTTCTGTATTTTTAACATATATTTAAAGTAGTTTTTGATGCAGGGTTGTTCATCCTCAGGTGAGTAGTCAGAAAAATGTTACCAATGTCTTTATGACTGTAGACATGTATTTCTGAACTCCCCCACTGGAGGTTCAACTTTGAGGAGCTCCGCAGAGTTTATGAGGTTTGCAGATGCTTCTGGATAAAACAGGTAAACTAGTGTCTGGAGGTAGTTATGTGCAGATGATTTATTAAAATATAAGTATTGATCTAATATCGATACTCAACTCAAGACAGACAAAGACTCTCAACAGAGTTGTTAGAAAGTGTATATTTATTTCAGCACCGGGCAGCTGCATGGGATAGCTCCCCAATATGCAGAGTCAAAGCACAAAGTAATACAAGATCTATATATTTACAAAAGTTTTGAATATTCAAAATATAAGTATGCATTTATCATATTACTACCTCTCATTTTCCCGCTTCACATGGTAATTAGCTGCATAGTTACTAGGCATGCATAGTCTGTTCTTTAATTTAGGTCAGTGGTCGTAAAAATTGAGGAGAGGGCAAAAATGATGGAGTAAAATTCATCTTACTTGCTTTGACCTTTTTGCCTTTTGGTTTTCTGAAAATACAAATTACTTTTGGGGTAACTTTTGGTTCCCTTCTACATTTCTCTTCAATACAAAGATTAGTAACTGTCTACATTTCTTTAGATCTATTAAGCAATGTTTTCTGTTTTTTGTTGCAAGCACACCTGAAAAAGTACAAAATGACAAGTAATCAGTTACTTACATTCTAAACTTACTTCAAACCTAATTCTTTAGTTAATCATTGATTCTTTAATTAATTCCAGCTGGGTTTGCTTATTAAATCTATTTTAACTAATTTTAATAACGCTAACGTTTGCCTAAAATTCTAATTTTTTAAAACTCTATGTTTCACAGAGGGAAAATTCAAGATCTTTTATACAGCCATTGAGTTAATATAGTCTCAGTCAGAATAAATGAGAAAATTATCATTCGTACAACAATTTACACAGCAATTGAATTATAAATGAGACTAAGTACCAATGCCCAAAGGCCAGACTAGCAACTGTATGAGCAAATATTTCAGTAAACATACATGAACAGTTACTGTTACTGTAGAACCAGCCCTATATGTGATAATTCATATATGTATTTTTGTCACAAATTTGGACCTAACCCAAACATTGAATTTTGCATGAATTTTCATATCTTTTGTTGACTGGCTGGTATTTTTAAAATCCCCACCCCCCAGATTTTCACATCCAGTAGAACAGTCATTGTAATTAATCTTATTAATTCTTGTTCAGCAAATACAATATTTTTTTCAGCTCTTTGTGTTTTGTGTTTCCTTACCTGTCAAAAATTTAGCTTCCTCAAGAATTTTGCAAAGTTTGCACTTATGTACAAGAGCATTAAACATTGAAACAACCCCCAGGTAGAAGGTCTGTCACTCTTTCATATACTTTTCTTGCTGGAAGCAAAAATCCACTTTTTTGGATACTTAGATGAAAGTTATGACAAAGGGATTATGGTACCAAGTGAAGGATAAAGACATAAAAAGAGGTAACAATCAAGGAGGGCACATTTCTTCTTTCAGTTTCAGACACTGAAGGTCCTAGATATATATATGAAATATTGTCATGAAAAATATGAGCCTGGTTTAGGAGTCTTGACTGCCCGAGAGTAAAGTTTCCCGTCATATATTTTATTTTGTATGCAATGCCAATGTATGTACTCTGTGTAGATGCCATGCTGCAGCTGTTTACATGTAAACTGGCTAATTAAGAAATTAACACTCCAGGAACCTGCTTTAATTTTTTTCATGAAATTCTGGTGTTCATTAATATTTTCATTTTTTATTCAAGGTCATTTTCTAAAAACAGAATTTTCAGTTTTCTGCAATGATTCCCTATTATACGTTTTAATGAATGAGCAGGGAATCAAGAGGGAAGGAAGGAAGGAAGGAAGGAAGGAAGGAATTCTGGAAGGAAGGAAGGAAGGAAGGAAGGAAGGAAGGAAGGAAGGAAGGAAGGAAGGAAGGAAGGAAGGAAGGAAGGAAGGAAGGAAGGATGGATGGATTATGGAAAATATTTGTATGAAAATTGTGCACTAGAAAATGTTGAGGTGTAGAAATAACAGTGTGAATATCTGCCTTTTATGATTAGTAAATGGGCATGATAAAAAGGGCCATTATGAAAAAATGTCCAATACAAGGACATGTAAATCATTGTGGAAGCCTGCAATGAAAAGAGAAAAAGGTAAGATGTGAACAGCAACGTGAAAAAGCACAAAAGTCAAAAATTAGTACAACTCCCAGATGGACAGGAAATAGTAATATTAAACAAGGATGATATCATACTTTCAGGACATTTTAGGTCATGCATTCAGCCCTCCTTCAAAATATGGAACTTAATTTTCCCTAAATAATAATGTTGGTCATAGGTTTGATTTGTTCGGAACAGGCAGGAGGGTTCTGTTAAGGAGTCGGAAAAGCTATTGCTCCAAAGAGCATTGTAGTTGATAAATCTAAGAACACTATAGCAAATGTGAGAAAAACTTGTTGCCTTAGATACACCAATAGATATTATTTCTGGAAACTAGCTTTTTCTCCCTACAGCAACAGTCTACTCCTTGTTTAGGGGCGAAATGATACGGACTGAGTGAACTGCTGTTAAAGTGCAAATTCCTCAGAAACACAGACCTTTATCTTCAGCATGGTAGAGATCAGCCTCTAAGTTCATCTTGTTTATGCCCAAATCTCCAGAGAAGAGTGTACTAATTTAAGGATTTCTATGACATTTCTAATTCACTTAAGCCATAAATTGATTTCTATGATAAAATCTACTTTCAGAAAACATGTTTCTGTAGAATATAAATGTCTCATTACTTGTCTAGTGAAAAATCCCTCATCATCAAAAAAGATTAAGGGTCTATTTAAATATATGTGATGGTATAGAATTGTTCATAGATATAAATCAATTACTTCTAATGTAAATCTGCCAGTTCTATTCAAGGATTGCCACTCTTATAGCACAGTCATGTATCTATGTGATACTTGAGAAATACTTCATGTAGATGCAATTACATGATTATCTATCAGAGGAGGGAAGCAGAACTTAATGAATGTTTTGCTGTTCCCTATTAGAAAGTCAAATATACTTAATTTGTAACTTTTTCAATGTTGTTATTAAACAATTGTAAGGCATGTAATCTTTAGAACCTATTTTAGATTCTTGCCTTTGGTATCAGCTGAGCATTGAAGAATAATTCTTTGAGAAGAATTCTGTTAATTAAAACAGTGATTTGCAGATAGCAAACCTCCAGTTTTCTTGATCAGAATAATGAATTCTGAAAAAAAAAGAAATTTATTTTACCTATAAAGAGGAGATTATATTGCCCCTTACAAAACAGAATGAGAAATTTGGACTGGTATGAAAAAGTCAGGTGAAAAAATATAAAAGATATTAATATTGGTAATAGCAAAATTAAAAGGAAGTCTAACAAAAGTATTAACTTTAGTAATTTTTGTGTTGTTAATATGTTATTCTTAACGTCATATTCTAGTGAATGTTATATAAATAAAAATATATACATGCATATATGAAAAAATCATTATAAAAATAAGACTTATAACTATTCATTGTCAACTAAAAAGACATACTTATAACCTTTCAGAAATTTTTCTGGACTCAGTCAGTATTTATATCAACAAAAAATGGTAACCCCCAGAAGTGAGAAGTGTAGTTCCAATAATCTACTGGATTGAGCAAAGTTAAAAGACAAGGTTGGAATTCAAAATTATCTTGATTGCCTGTGGAGATGGCCTGATAACAAGACTAAAATTTGTACAGACAAATTTAAGTCTGGCCACTAAAAGAAAACAAAAGCTAAAAGAATGGAAAAAGGAACCAATATACCACAGATTGCTATAGATGACTAATTCTTCTCCATGCGTTCTCAGAAAACAGCTTGAATTTGAAATAAGGACATCTGTAAACAGAGAATTAGTGGTACAGTTGACTGGGAAGCACTGATGACAAGCAGTGTAGAATTTTATTATAAGATTTCTAAACAGATAACACAATATCTGTTACTATCATCCAAGCATTTCTGAACTTGTGACAGTCCAAGAATTGAACTAAAACATCATTTCCAGACCTACTGTTCTTTTGGTTTGTGTTCCCATGGTCTGCTTAGGCAGTGAAGGGATAAAACAAAAAAAAACCCATCCAGAACTACACCTTCTTTTTTGTCCCAATAAAAAGAAAAAAAATACTCAAGAAATATTAACTTTAAAGACAATTTAATGATATTTTATGTAAAGGAGTATGTATTAACAAAGGAATCGAAGTAGAAATCTTAGAAGTAGGTAGCTCTTCAATGTTATTTGATTACCTTTGAAAGGAATCTAAAAAAAAGCAAAACACAAAAAACCTTCCAGCAAAGTGAAAAGTTTCCAACTCATAAGGGAAAAGTCTGTACTGAACTAGCCTCACACAAATGTTTCATAAGATATTAAAGACTTTTGGTTTTATTCCTAAAGTTATGTCCTACATGGGATGTTTTTTTATCTGCGTTATCTGGTTTATTTTTATTAACATATTTTTGGTTTTCTCCCTTTAAGAGAATGTTTTTTACCAAAGAGATTAGTTTGCATGTTTTAAGTAGAGCAAATTATTTAGCTGAGCATCAGAATATTTAATTTTATTGTTCTAAATGTCTACATAGACATTTAAGATAATTTCTTCAATTTGAATATAGAAATTACTGATGAAAGTCAGATGCTGGCAGAAGGCTTACAGAAATTAATATACGGTATTTAAATACCAGCTCAAATTGTGCAGAACTGTAAGCAAAACATGAGTACTTCACAAGAGGCATTAAGTCCCTCTTGTGCTGGTAAACTTGCTGTGTCGTCTTATTGCCAAGCAATAGAAATGTAATGTGCTGATCTAGAGAGACATAATTTTCCCACTCTTGGAAAATTTTTGTGATTTCCCAAATGCTTTTATGCAGTGTTGGCCGGAAAGCTTGGCTAAATGTATCCCTTGTGGATTTTCTTATTGACCAATATGATCATAATGAGGGAACATTCAAAATTTTCAAGGAGAAAAAAAGAGAAGTAACTCCAAAGCAATTAATCCCCATTTTCCTCCAGTTTTATCCAGGGTTTGCAATAGTCATGCTTGATGCGGGCTACTTTTTTTCTAATTAATAATTCAATATTTATACGAAATAGACAAGATCAAGCAGTAGAAATTAAGTCAGATATTAGGAAATAGCCAAGTGTCTGCTTAAAGAAGTTAGAGATTTAAGTCAGATAGAAAAGAGGCAAAGTACATCTAAACACCCTAATCAGGCTGGTGCTAGGTATTCTGGAGCAAACAGATGTGCAGTCAGCCCAAGCTTCTTTCCTTTCAGTCAGCCCAATCTTTCTTCTAGTGCTTTTTAAACTGATGTTTCATTCAGACTGGTATATTCCCACAAGAGTCTTATGAGTCATTACCAGGAGATTTTATGGTTTTTACAAAGTTTATTATACTTCTCTACTTGCACTTTCTATCATGCCCTACACAATTCAATATCTGCCCACTTTACAATGCCCTAGAAGCCTAATTTTGTCCTTGTTTCAGAGTTATCTTTTCTTTCCAAAGCTGATGTTGCTTAAGTTCTTGCTGAGGTTATTTGCAACATCAGTGATTTTCTAACAGGTTAGTACGACCATATGGTAACACTTCTTTCTCCACAAATGGTCAGATGATGGAGCTTTGCTGTCATTGCTGCTTAAAAAAGCAAATTATCAGTGCAGATATTTGCTAATGAGGAACAGCAAATATCAGATGCTCCACAATTCCCTCTTCCCATATATATGCATAAAGACTGAATGCAGGTCCAGAAGTTGAACTACTGCAGCATTAGTCAATATGGCTTGACAGACACTCTGTTGTTACCTTCTATAAAGACTTTGCAAAGTTTGACTATATCATGATAACCATTCTGTCTATGTATCATGATTCAACATTGTCTATTATTGCAATTCTAGTCATATAAAAAATTAGCCAGATCAGAAAACAGAACTGAATTATAGGAGCAAAATGTCCTTCCCTCTTTTCCTGAAAAGAAAAATGAAAATATGTATCTTTTAAAAAAATAGATATTTCTAATACTTTTATAACTTAACTGAAATTAATGCAAAACTGTTACATTTCAGATGAACTGTTGTGAAGCACTGGGAAGAGGCTGCACAGGGAAGAGGTTGAGTCATCATCCCTGGAGGTATTTGAAAGATGTGTAGATGTGGTTCTTACAGACACAGTTTAGTGGTGGATGTGGCAGTATTAGCTTAATGGTTGGGCTTGATCTTAAAGGCTTTTTGCTAACCTAAACTGTTCTATAATGCTATAGTTCTATGAGGCTGACATCTTAAGCTGCTTACTACTACTACTATTCATTGCAGATTTGTCTTGGAAAGAGTCAACTGGGGTGCTAAAAAGCAGTCCCAGAAAAAGAGCTAGCATTGTAGTGTTTGCTGGACAAATGGTTCAAGCCTTTTCATTAATAAAATAATTTAATTAATTAATATAATAAACCTGTTTCTAAAGGAGCTATTACAACCCAAGTTAAACCATGACATGAATTATAAGTGTTGACACTGCCATCAATAGGCCATCCTTCTTCTGTAGGCCATCAATATTCTCAAACAAAAATTAAGGATATTTAAAATTGACAACTATTTATTCACATGAATTTTCAATTGTCATATGGAAATTTAGGATATGGGTTATGATATCCTGAGAGCTTACTCTGATCATAATCACAGGAGTAATTTATTTGAGTAGTATCTATCAATTGACACTGAGGGAATTGCTCAGTTAATTTATAAACTGGAAAATTTAAAGCAATGTGGCAGAGTTGATCATGCTCTTGGATTCTAAAGACAAAAAGATATTTAGAATAATTATTTAACTTAAAAAGATGTAAAGAAATTTCACTGCTGTTTGGTTCTTTTAGAACTGCTTCTGTGTAGGAGCCAAAATGATATCTTTCATGGGAAATAATAAATCTCTGATTTTCATAGTAAAAAGTGAAAGATATTTGTGATTTTGAATGATATTTATTACAGAAAGTGTCATTTTGCATTCCAGATTAAAGTGCTCTACTGAGTACCCCATGCTATGTTCCATGCTAAGTAACTTTAAATTTCAGGACAGCAAGGCATGCTTTGTTGTATGTTAGTTGCAGGGCCTAAATTCATAAATGCTGCCATAAAATAAAAAAAAAAAATCCTGTTTGGCTGGCAATGAATAGATACAACGTTTAAAATATTGATTAATTAGCAAATTTGTGTCTATGTATAATAGAACTAGACAAGTGTGAAAATCTGACCATGCAAATATGATTAAATTACATAAAAATTAGATTCTGCATCTTTGAATCAAAAGAAAAGTGAGTGTAATTTGCAGCTCTTCATCAGAAAAAACAGGTATTTTGTTTCTCAGTAGATGATTTTGGGTGAATACATGCCTACAACCAAAGCAGTGCAGATATTATTGTAATAAATTTACTGTATGATATAGGAAAAACTGAGGTGGAACTCGTTAGGTATCTATTTAATCACAGAAAGTGACCCTAAAATGCTTAAGGGCAAGTACTTTAGAATCACAAATATTAAACAAATAAAAAGCAAATGACTGTTCTAATGCTACCTCCCATCATTAAATATCTGGGAAAAAATAACAGAGCAAGAAACTTTCAATAATAGGCAAATTAAAACCTGAAAATCCATTAGCACAACTATACATAAAACAGAGAAAAAGATATGTCTTAAATGCCAAATTTTATCATTGTGGTCAAAACCAAAAGTCTGGACACAGTATTATTACTACTCTATTAACACTAACATTGACTTTAAAGAGTTGTACAAAACGGATTTTTTAAATGCTTAAATAATGAGAAAAAATCAATCAATTTAAAAATATAAATATTTTCGGTTCTGTACTTAGAAAAAATCTTTAATATGTGTTTAAAGTGTATCTGCCGTAATTTCCAGTATTTTTTTTTCTAAAACATACTTAAATGAGAAATTAGTTACGGTAATAAAACTACCTTACGTGGTTTACAAAAACATTTTCTTAAGAGTAATAATCCATCAACTCTCAATGATGCAATATAAAATTGATTAATCAAAAGAAAGGTGTTTTTACTCCTTTTTTAAATGTTCTTCTAAAATATATTGCTTGAATTTTTATTCTACTTTTCTTCAAATTATGTCAGAAGGAAGACTTTATGGAAAATTAACTTCTTGGGAGAAAAAACCCATAGAAATTAACTTTTGTCTTTTAGATTTCCTGTAAAAAGTGTGTTGTCATTACTACAATAAACACTATTTTAGAAAACAAAGTTGAGAAGGTGGTCCTGTTTTTAATGAAATTTTGCCTTTTTCCAAATCAATCTTTTTGTTAGCATTGAATTTATAATTTACTTTTTAAATGGTTGTTTATAACTCCCTCATTGACATACTAGAGTTTTTAAAACATTATTTAAAATAGAACAATACATAAAATCTTATGCATATTTTCTCCAAATTATTTTGAAGATTCTGTTGTCAAAACATTTCTATTAATTATATTATATATTAGAACAGTAGATTGATCAAAGTAATGAACTTCTGAAAATAAAAGAACAATATTTTACATAATGGCAGGATGTACTCTGGGACAGCTCCATATTATCTCATTGACAGATACATCATTCCTTCATGTGCAATGACACATTACAAATTTTAACTTAATATGTTTTCACATCTAAAGGGAGACCAAAGAGGCCAAAATCTTGAGGTGAATCTGACTAGAGATTTTCTATCTGTCTAATTCCTCGCAGCTGTTCTGAGAGAGATACACAAACCTGAAAAACACATACAGGGCAGTTAAAATACCTGAAGACATAGCAAGTGACCCAGGCATCCAACTGCCAGCAGTGGAATCAAGCCCTAGAACTAGAGCAGAGGTCTCAAAAGTCCCCTCTTGTACCTGCCAGCCTCTTTGGACTTTCAGATATCATAGAATTTTTCAAGTGGAACTAGAGATGGAAATGGAAATGCACATCTCAAGTGGGCAATTGAACCAAGCTTCTGAAGTTAAGTTTCTGAATCTCAAGTTGAATATCACCATTAATGACTGAACTCCTTCAAATAGCTTTCTTACATCCACCGAAAAATACGAATCTAAAAATTAGTACTGATCTAAAAAACCTAATTGAAATCAACGGAGAGTGCCATCAGCAGAGCTAGATTACAGGACAAATTATCTGCAGTTAGCAGAATCTGAACTTACCAACATGAAAAGATTGGTTTCAGGGGGTGGAAAACCTGCTTTCATCAAGCTGGTATATTTATAGAGCAATCATCTGACAAGATGTCAAAATATGAGAGGAATTCCTGGAAATGAATACAATTGCAGGGTAAAATAGGTTTAAATGAACTTCAAATTGTATAAAGAGCAAACTCTAGACTTTTTCCTTTTTTACTGTGAAATAATGTTGACCATACTAGTATTTGCCATGTCGTGTAACTGAACATTATACTTAAAATAAGTAAATATTGAAGTGGAAATGCTGAGCAAAATTTCAAACACAAACATAAAAAGCAGTCTCTTACTACTACGTATACATGACAGATACATTTGCACTTCAATGCCCACCTGAATAAAATTATAGGTTCTTACATATGGTGGATTATCAAGCTATGCTGCAAGAAGTACAAATGTTTCTGACTTGCAAGACCTTGAGAAATTGAATTCCGTTTTAGATGAGCCACTTACGATCTTTGTGCTTATACAGTAGTTCATGCACCTCTATCCACAAATCTACTACAAAAAATATTGTCTGTATAGGCAAAATGTTGAATATTTCAGCTTTGACAGCAAATATTCAAGTAAAAACAATAGAAGATAATGCATTTAAGAAACCTAAGATATAGATCTTCTCCACTCTTCAACAGCCTCAATTTTCTTTTTTATATTATAAGGTGTTTTTTGCTATTATATTCAGAAAATTAGTATATTTTATATATATTATAGTGATATATTTTTATAAGAGAATTCTTAAACTTCCTTGTGATAACATAAAATTCAGAATTGCCTATCTTAGAAAATGTAAATGTAAATAAGTATGCATTAATGCATAGTATAATTAGCAGATGTCTTGAAATTATAATCTAAATATTTTACTTAAATAAACAAGTTATGGTGAACATTCTAACACTGAATTGAGATGTGTATAAAATGCAACACAATTATTTCATGCTTAACCTACAGTGTTATAATAGAAATGTGTGCCATCACTCAGGGTTTAAACCAGTTTCTGCTTTGAAATCACCAGGTTAGCATTTCAGTTTAAAATCCCAAGTAATAATCACCCAATAATATGTAAAATATATATATTGCACAACTTTTACAAATTATCTCTTCAATTATGCTATGAAACTGCAATGAGTCCTCTTCATCATAATGTGTTTCCATTTCTAATCCTTAAATCAGATCTTCAACACCACCAAAAGATCAATTTATTTATCTTCTCTTAGTAATTGCAAAAATTAAAACAAAACCCAAACTTGTTCAGTGGGTAAGAAAATTGTCATGAAACTTGTGCTTTTTCTGTTGTTCTAAGTCAGTTATAAAAATTTCATCACTCTGGAACATGTATTATCTTCATTGCTATCCATGCCTTCCAAGTGCATGTTTCTGCACCTTGATAACAGTAAGCCTCACTAAGAGATGCAGTTCTGACCATGTTTTCATAAACTTTTCTCTAATATATAGCTACTTGATTAATTTTACTAAAGCCTGTTACATATTTTTATGAAGTTAATTTTAAGGGAATGCTGTGCATTAGCTCTGCTGAGTTATTAACCTGTGGACAGAAATACAAGTATGAACATCTCTGTGACTATAGGGGAAAAAAAACCTCAAGAGACAAACACAAATAAAAAACATGAACAAATAAACGAAAACCACCAAGAAACTCAAAAACAAATGAACAACCCTCCCCAAGAAAAACAAAGTAAAAAAAACCAAAAAACAAACAAACAAAAACTGAACCAACAAAATTCTTGAGATCTGAGTGAAGACCAGAAATCAAATTTTCTGTAGCAATCACAAGTAAAAGTGGAAGACCATTTCCTTCAATCTATATAATACACTCTACAACAAATCCAATAGCTTGCTTAATATATCTAGATTTGTTTTCCATGTATTATGGAAGGGCTACTTCATCTCTATTTTTAGGAGACATAAAAAAGGCATCATTGAACTGTCATTTCTGGCTCTGATCAGGCAATATTCTTGTTTTGCCTAAAAGACTCCTATTTTCTTCCTGCCCTATAAATCTAAGGCATTGCCACAATCTAATTAGTGTAATGATAGAAAGATTTTGAACCAGATATCTATTCAGCTTTCTTTGAAAGAACCTTTTAGGCTAATGATTGCTGACACTGAAATTGCTGAGTTTATTACCAGACTAAATCTTTGAATAGCAGGCATGCGGATGAATCAATCTCATATTTTGAGGAATGCAACAGGAATATAGTATTCAAGCAGCATCCTTCAGACATCCTTGTATTTTTGCTTATATTTATCTGACATGCAAAGAATCAATCATGTCCAATACAGCTCGGTATGAGGCTGTGGGTCAGTTTTTTAATGGATTTCCAAATGACTACTGTTTGATAAGATATTTAGTACTAGTTGGTTACATATAATCATCTGCATAGATTAAGTTTTCATACCTCGTTGTTCTTGCCTGCTGTAGTATTTTATTTGATTTTTTTGTTTGTTTCCTCTGATAAAGTAAAAGGTTTAAACTGTTTCTGAAGTGTGATGGAAACAAAACTTTTTTCTTAAAGCGCTCTAAAACATGATTTCTATACATGCTGCTCCCTGATCTGGTATGGCCCTCTTAGTATTAGCCTCTATTAGTTTCCCTGCTTGGTAGTGATGAGATTGAAGGAAGAAGTCCTATGGCAAACAAAAGGGACTTTGGGATACTGGGACATTTGGTCAAAGGGGTGGTGCACAGGTTGTGTTCTCCTCAATCCCTTCAATATCAGGGGTGAATACTGAATGGAACAGGAAAATTAGCCTGATTACTACATGGCTTAGAGGGTAGTGCTGGTGGGGAATTTTGGTAGTTTTGATTACTAGGCAGTTTACATGGCTCTAAGCCTGCTCATGACAGGTGAGTCCACCTGTCTGAAAGGGGGAAAAGGACTACGACTTATGACTCAGGGACTGATTGAGAGGGCTATAAACTGTGTTTGAAGAAGGGAGGGGATACAGCCAAGCTTACTGAGATGAGACATGGAGTGGCATGCTAGTCTTGGAGGTGAAATGAATCCACTGAAGTGCATCTGCAGCAATGAAACCATAAAAGGTAGAAGATGAGGCCCCCTTTCTATATTTTCTCTCTTTTTTCTCTGGCTCTCCTCCTTCTCTTTGTTTTTTCTGTCTTTCTCTTTCATTTTCTTTGTTTGCCTCAGCTCTGGACCTCCATACAGTAGGACCAACACAGGATCTAAGGACTGGTGATGCTTCCTTCTTTTGCTTTGCCTGGGCAAAGCACAGCTATCTACTTCTGCTGTCTACTCCATACTGAACTCTGTTGCAGTAATTAGACAGACACTTGGACTTCTCACAAGAGGACACCAGGCAAAGACCTGGTGCAGAGATCTTTTACTGTGACCTTCACTTTGCATTGTTCTTGTGTAAAGACAAAGACTAAATGAAAATTCCTTAAATAGCATTACTCAGATAGGATGTGCCATCATATAAACAGGAAAGATGTTCACCACAGTGTTCCCCATTCACCTGGGTTATTTCACAGATGTTACCTATTATGGTAACAGGTAAACAATGCCCTATAAGATCAAAAACTATAATCCTCACTCCAAATAGGTCCAGAAGGCCACAAACCCACAATCCTCTTTCCCAGACCATCCCTGGTGACCTGGATATGCTTCCATGGTCACCTCCGGGCCTGGGAAAGAGGCTTATTGTAGCATTCAAGGACTACTTCTCTATTATACACATAGTGTACTCCCACAGACTCTGCTGTGGGAGTGGAGAGCTGGTGTAATGGTGTGTTGTGGCTTGTGAGCCAGCCCCTTTCAGGAGTTTGTTGTGGGAATTGAGAACTTACTGAAGTGTACTGTACAAAATTTAGAGCTTGTTTGCCTATGGTTTTGTGGAAGTCTATTTGCATTTAAAATCTTATTATATAACACCTTTTCAGTCTAAATAATGGGCTGATTGCTGGAATTGTGGTGACTGTATAATAAAATCATAAAATTCCTTGACATGTATCCAGTATTTGTCTTAGTTCAGCCTGACAAGAATTTACAACAAACAGCACGGCCCCTACCTGTGGGTGGTGACGCTGCCTAGAAACTGATCACAGCAGGAAATGCCACAGACAAAATTACCTGCACAATGAAGTTTTATGTATATTTCTACAAGTTCACTTTGTCCCCCAAAATAAAAATATTTTGCCTTGATTAATCAAGCACTACTTTCTCTTTTTTGTCATCTATAGAGTGATAATTTTTCCCAATAACGAAGAGTTTAAAACTTTGATAAATATGACGAGATTCACAGGATATAGAGAAATGAGTGAAAAAAAGAATACTGATCAACATCTCTCAGAATGGATCTTACTTTTCAGATCTTATTAAGAGTACTTTTGATTTATATATAATTGGTAATCTGAAAACACAGTGTAAATCATTTTTATTACTTAAGATTTAAATATTTTCAATTAGAGTTTAATTTTATTTTTTTTTCCTTCCCGTTAACAGTTCTGCTCCCTCAATATCTATGTCTTTTCAGTTCATTTAAAATTAAAGGGGTTATCAAGGCTTACTGAGAGTGACAGTGCCTCTAAGAAGAAAGGAAGAGAAAAAATAGAAAGATTCCATCAAAGTAGGTACTTTGAGAAATGCTTCTGACAAGACCCAGACTGAAGCTGACAGCAGCTGGATTATGCAATCAATTTATGTAACTATGTAAAGAAATTTTCAAGAGGAGGTGAAGGTGGTTTTAAATTTTTTTTTTTTTTAATTCTGCAACATCTGTGGATTCGATTCCACTGCTAGGCACAGGCAAAGCTTTTATGTTGCAACACGAGAAACTGAAGATATGTCTGCAAAATGCAAAGAATTTCTCAGGAAAATTAATTTTTTGCTACTCAGTATGCCTTAAAAAGTAAGAGCAATCAGTGAATATGCTGGCTGATACTCTCCATGGATAACAGATGTGTGCAGCATGCACCCTTCAGGTCAAAATCAGTAAGGGGAAAATGCATTCTCTCCAGGTTTTCTTTTGCTATTGCTTTTCCTCTGAAGTGATGAGAGTAAACCCATTAAAACAGTGTCCTGGCAGCAGTTTGACATTTTAAAAGATCAAAAAGTACCATGTTAGATATCTAGGGAGCCCCCAGACTGCAATAGTACCAAAAAGGAAAGTAATAAAGTAAGGAGCAAGCATATGGCCTGCAGTTGCATTTCTTGCTATTGATTCTGAAACTCCTGAAGTGGAACTTCTTTATCAGCAGCTACATAATCAGCAAGTCAAAGCAATGTATCTCTGTCTGAAAATACAGTAAAACTACTGTGTCAATTTAATCAAAAGATATCAGTTAGCGAAATCTGGAAAATTACATGACATTACATACTGATGGATGTAAAACTGTTGAGGTCTGAAATTCAAACTGCCAAGAAATGCCTGCAAACTCACAAAGATAAAACAGATCATTGAATTATTAGACTCACATGTCATTGTTTGAGCTTCCTAACATGTAGAGGAAACACCTCTGTTGATATACTCTTTAAAAAATAATGATTTGTACACTCAGAAGTGAGCCAGTCCTACTGACTGCACATCAGCTTACGTTGCAATATCTTCATCTCCCGTTTTTTGATTTTGGTGTGATTGCCATAACCAATGGCACTTCAGTATATTCAGAAGAATAATTTGAGACAATTAATAAATCTATAAAGTCTTTCTGCTATAGACCTTGCTTACTCCCAAGTTGTACAAAAGACCAGATGCAGTTTGAGATGTTCTCTTTATTTCTCTGAGTTCCAAGGAGTTTTGACTTCCAAGAAAAATGTTTTAAGAGATTGTAACAGAAGCAAATTAACCCAAAGTAAGACTAAGATTAGGGGGAACAAAAAACCTGGATTTAACAGTATATTTAACTGTGTCATTTCAGTGTTCGAGATACTTTAGATTTGCATTATTTTTAGTGTAGAAGAAAGAGAAATTAGTGTTCAGGACAAGAATATTTTCATTTATTCATTTTTTCAAGCAAATTCATCATAAGGGGATTTTTTTATCTGCTGGGTCTAATTAATTTGGCTTTTGCTCTATCATTTTAACAGGATTGTTTAAATTACAGCAATTTCTTAGACGTATTAAGTATAAAGTCCTACCTGAAGAAATGCTTTCACAACTTGTAAAACTAATCAGAATTAATACTTGACAAATCAAATTTGCAGAAAGAGAAGAAAAAAATCTTTCATTCATCTTCATTAAAATTCTTGTTTAATCTGTTACAAAAAGAGCACAACATTCAAAGTTAGTTTATTTTATGGATTTGAGGAAACTGCTACATCTTCTGCATGAAAAATCATATATAGAACGAGATGATTAGTTGGTGTTGGACTTTATTTAACTTTACAGGCTGCAATATATTAAAACAACATAATTTGTGCATAATATACATGCATGCAATGATTCAGACTTTGTATATGACAGCAAGAAAACCTCTGTCGCACTAAAGGTTAAGAACCATGAAGAAATCTATATCTTCAATGCCCTCTTGGTTTAATGTTGTTTGTTGTTGTATTTGTAATGCTGTGATTACCATGAAGCTGTACATGTTGCTGTCTTTATAAGAAAAGTTCTACTGATATTTAAGGCAAAGAACTTAGGCAAAAACCTCAGCTTTACTGTGTCCTTTCTTTCCAGCTACAAATACATATTTATCAACCTAAGTGCCTTGTTACATCTTTCCATACTCAAGAGCTATGTGAGGCAAGGAAAGTTCTGGATCATTATTGTGACATTATGAGGAGATTTTCATTTGTAATGCATTCTAAGTATCAATAATAATAGGCCATAGCATTATTTATGCCCTTCTTAATTGCAAGCTTGGAGACCAATGACTCAGAGTCACAAAACTCAAAGATTTAAGGGAGATCCAAGATGTACAGTGCTTGCCCTTGAAAAATATTCGGTATCTTCTGAGTCACAGCACTATTTGCAAAGAGTTTTGCACTGAATATACTGACATAATGATTGCAGCAGCAGATTATAAATAGCTGTATTTATACATAGCTCTAAACTAAAAGAGCAGCAGCTTGCTTGAGACATTTTTAGTAAGAATTTTCCCCCACTCTTTAATTTATTCCTTTCTCCATTATGCTTCAGAGCAACCTGGGCTGGAAGCTTTAAAACTTATGACTCCTCAACATGAAAACCGACAGTTCTTAATCACATTTTAGGTGTTGTGGCTTTCAGAGAGAGGAGCGGCAGCTGTACGCTTGTCCTGTTTCCTTAGCAACAGAGCAAGGGGAGCTCAGGAGACTCCGCTGGAGGGAGCCGGAGATGCTCACGTGTTGCTCTCAGTATCTCTCTTCACCTGTCACAGCCTACGAGAGGACCAAAATCAAAACCAGCTTGCCAAGGAAAGGTGCTATATGTATGATTTAATACTACTCCACACCAAATGTGTGATAGCTGAATACTAAATCTGCTAGGTTAAGCATTCAGTGGTCAGGAGGGGGCAGAAAAAAAATGTGACAAACACGTATGCAAAGCTCTCAGCTATGCAAGTTAAGTTTTCTTGTAAATTTTACAGTGTTTCTTTAAAATACTTGCTCACAGTGAAGACACTGAATAAAATCTCCCTGGTTTCAAGGACAAAAAATACTCATTGTTTCCATTTTCCATATGGCCCAAATTGTGGAGGCATAGTAAATTCAATTTTCCTTTGAAAATGCAAATATGTTATCTAATCTTCATGATTCTTAATGGAAAGGACATCTTAAATGTAACATATTAATTTAAACAGAAGTATTAAATAAATAAATATCCCAAACACACTCCCTCCCCTAAGTTTTAAAACACTTTACATTAGATTAATCTCATCTAAGTTTGGGTGCACAGCCATGGCATTGTAAGAGAACATAATCCTATTATCCATCTATAATAAAAAGAAAATATAATTCTGATTTTTGGTTCCATCTCCTCCACCCCTGGAGCAGTGTGACCCCATAGCAGTAGTGGCCAGATGGAGTCTGAAGCAAGGTCTTTTTCTATAAAATGTTAATTGGAGTGATTGAAGTTTTGGTTCCATATACATGGTATTTTCTGCCTTTTGGTCATAGCAGGATTTTGAGTACGTCACTGAGTCATTCTCTCAGTGGAGCCTTCAGCTCTTTTCTCCCCTTAGAGGGAAACCTAACATAACTAATTTTTCAGTTGAAATTTCACTTCACTACTCCTTTCCTGGCACATTTTATGACATCTTTAACATGGATGTGCCAAAGCTATTTTGGTTGGTTCCAGATGCAGGCTCAAATGAAACACCCACTGGCTACCACCCTATCCTTCAAAAAAAAAAAAAAAAAAAGAAAAAATCACAAAACGCAGCATTGTTGGATAATAGAGAGTAATAAATCTCTCATCTGTCTCCTACCCCCATCCCTTTAAGATGTCAAGAGAAGTGGAGAATTACAGCCTATTTAAGTCCTCCTTTTTCTACCCAACAGGTGCTAGCGGTCCTGTGTGCTGTCCCAATGATTCCTTCTCCGTGGTCATTAATGCTCTCAACCACAGAAAGAGGCAGAGCTTTAGCTTGGATCATATGTGTGTGTGTGACCTTAGCGAGGATGAGAAAGAACACGATCAGAGATAAAACATCCCATCCCATGAAGGAAACTACAAGGAAGAGAAGGTCTCAGGAGAAAATGAGCAGGGAGAAGGTCTCATATGCTGCTTACTAATCTCACAGACTGTGACTTCATGTTCTCCAAAAACATAATGCAATTCATTTTAGGATAACACAGCTTTGAACTGCTATCAAAGCACAAACCAAATCATCTTCCCAGCATGATCATCAATATGGTCATACATCCACCTCATGGTCATTCTTCCACCTCATGACTTACCAAGCCAACAATCTAAAACTGAATTCTTATGCTTGCAAATGAATACTTCTGTCCATATTTCAGAGGGAACAATTTGGTTTGTTTTCATACAGTTGAAGTGACTGGTACTGGCCTGAAATTTTGCATAGATGGTCTACCAATAACCATAGATGGTTATTCTTTGTGTGTATGCTTACATTGTGATATTAGATGCAATATATATATATATATATATATATATTTTAATAAAAGCAAAATATTCATGGCGATAACAGAAAAAGAAGTGCTTAAGTCTGAGGTGGAGACAAAGAATTTAAGCTCTCGAAATTAATATCATTTTCTGTGGCTTTTGTCCAGAAAATTCTTTTTCCTAACTACTTTTATCCTTTATTGAAATCATTATTGTCCAAGTGTCTTCAAGTTATTCAAAGATTTTATTCATTTTATTTCAGTTCAGTGTCATTTTAATAATCCAAAATTGGATGTTGTTTTTCCTTCATCCTGTCTCTAGGTCTGTTGTACTGGCTTTTTGAAACTTGACAAAACACAAAGCAAATTTTCATTCCTTACTCTTCACTTCTGTTGACATAAGAGTCAATAGATTTTGAGCAAGTCTAAAATATGTTTCAGGAGTTTATTTTCTGTTCTTCTAGCATTTGTGTTAAATTCCAACAGAATTTTTGGTAATTTCAGGCTTTCAATTCCTTCATTTATAATTGAAATAATGACTGTGAATTTACTATACAGAAAATTGAATGCTTCAAAGCTGCAGTCTTATGAGATTAATTAAAATGAATGATTAGAAGGTACACAAAGCAGAATTATGTTTGCTTATTTGTCAGTGCTAAGACAATGGAGGATGGACAGGGATGCTACAGAAAAAAAATCTGTATCCTATGAGTGTTTGGAAATAAGTTCAGGAAACTATGTCATTTAAACATTAAGATATTCTTAGGGGATTGAAATCATATGACTTAAATGCAAACATGTCAATTTTTGCAAAAAAATCATAGGCAAGTCTGGTCAATCTGTAGACTCATTTTTGTCCCAGATGCAGAATATCATTTTTAAAGGTGCTCTTTTCTCAAAAGAACCCACCACATGCTATGTCTTCAGGGAGGAAATTTTTAATTCTCTACTATCCTTAGGCTTTTAAACTAGTTTAGATGTTTTACACATTCATCATGTTGCGTTCCATACGTTTCTTTATTTCATGTATTAGGACATATAATGCTCTTATGATGTCTTGAAAATATCTACTTTTACCACAACTGGTATTACTGAAGTGCTGTCTAAAATGAAATAAATTTTGCCTGGTCTTTAAGTGAACAGTCCTGTTGTTTTTTTTCTTTATATCAGAGGTTAATTAAAATAGAACTCATTCTGCAGTATGATTATTAGATAAAATAACTATAGCTAGGTAGCACTGATACAGAATGGAAGAAAGGATTTTCATGAAGGAATTAACCATCTGTAGAATATTTTAAATACAAAGACAAGAAACAAGAGGATGTTTTCATTACTATCACTTTGTAATAGTTGGGTATGTTAGTTATAATGTAACTTAGAAAACTAAGCACTAAGAAGAGGTAAAAATTTAAAGGGATTTCCTTCTGCGGAGTAGTTGTCTACCCAGAGGCAGGCAGAACAAATAAAATCATAAATGCTCTACATAAAATTTTATGAGTAATTTTTAGTGCTTCGATTAAATCAAGTAACCAGGTTTTACATAAACACATTAATTCTGTAGTTTTAGTTGAATATTAATCACTTCTTGTCTTAATCTACTGCCTAATGATTCTATGAAGTCTTAAAGAGCTGGCACATACCCCCATGAAGGTGTTTGCATTTTAGTCACATATAAAATGACTCCTCAGTTCCATTACTTCCACAAGAGACCAATGTGGATTTAATTAATTCACGTTTATAAAGCATTTTCATATCCTTGGATGACTTGCACAATAGAAACGCCAAGTGGTAGTTTTAAATAGCAGAATTTGACCAAAAAAATCCACCCTATTTTATTTAAAATAGTTGAGATTATATTATTTATGTAAGTTATTTACTATGAATAGAATGGGAAAATGTTTATAACAACAACTTTTAAAATTTTATATGTTGATTCCTTAGTAGAGGAATGACTTAGATTGGAAGGGAACTTAAAGATCCTATAGTTTCAATCCCAGCACCCTGAGCAGGCATGACACCAATTAGACCATATTCAAAGCCTCATCCTACCTGGCCTTAAATGTTTCCAGAGATGGGTAATCTACAACTTGTCTGGGAAATCTGTTCCTGTGCCTCACTGCCCTCTGAGTAAAGAATTTCTTCCTAACACCAAACCTAAGTTCTTTCAGTTTAAAAAGTTTCTTCCTTGTCCTATAATTATGTGTCAGTGTAAAAAGTCACTCTCTCTCTCTTTTTATAAGCTCTCTACAAGTACTGAAAGGCCACAAAAAGATGTCTCTGGAACCTTTTCTTCTCCATGCTGAACAAATCCAGCTCTCAAAATGTGTTTGCAAGAGAGGTGTTCCAGTCCTCTGGCCATCTTTTGGTCCTCCTCTAGACTAGCTCTAACAGGTACACATCTTCCTTGTGTTGTGGACTCCAGACCTAGATGCAGTACTTCAGGTGATAAATAGAATGTACCTTGAAAATAAATTTATTTGTTATGGTATCTGCAAAGATTTTGAAGTTTTAGAGTACCAAATTTTACTGTATCAAACAGGCTGATACCGGATTAGTGCTCTGCAGTAATTTACTGCTACAAACCTTCATGACACTAAGACTCATTAACTCCCACTGACATTGGTGAGAAACTAAACTGTTCAGATGCGTATAGAAATTCTCAAAACTTTGATCCAATTTCAAGTATCTAAAGAGTAAAAAAGCATTGAGAGTCTGTCATTTACTACATGAGGCTTTCTAAATGAAAAGTGTGGTGATTTTTTAGGTCATCTAATTTGCTTATGTATGTTGTATCTTGATGATCATTTTGTGTGCCCATTAATCTTTTTCAGACTTTCAATTTTTTTAGGTGGGTTTCCCTTCCTCTTTTGCTGTGCAAATACCATGACTCTGGCTCATTATAATGCCTCATAAGCATCTTTCCTGAGCAGCATACCTTATTTTGTACAGTTTATTTATGACTGTCTCCCTGGTAATGTCCATACTTCTGGGGGATGTTTTCTTCAGCACCTGAATTGTCTTCTTGACTCCATGTCTAAAAGGTAACACACCATCTGTGTGAAGCTTTATGTCACTATTGTAATTCTAATTGCAGGGGCTGTCTGATGACTGGATGGGCACTACCAAAATTCTTTCTACTTGCATGGAAAATATTATAGTTCTGCTAAGATTTCCCCAGCTTATAAATGAGATGTAATTGTCAGGTCAGAACACTTCCTGGCTGTAGACATATTTTCTGTGCTACCTCATATATTGAATTTTCTGCATTCTCCTATGATTTTCTAATGTCCAAGAAGATGAAATCCTGCTGCATAATACTTTATAAGCATGATGTAGGACATTCATGCTTTGTATAACTGACACAATTACCTATTTTATACTTTCTTTGATATCTTGAGCCAATTCACTCAGTGAAATAGCTTTAACAGACATTCCTTTGAATTGTCTTGAACATACTTAGTTTTACCATAACGTACTTCTACTAAGAGTAGTCTTATTAATAATAATGAGTGGGTGTTTGCAGGAATGTGGAAAAACTCTCTTGCAATGCTTATAGAGTAGGAGAAAATATCTTCAGCCTACAGCTGTTTAAGATAAAATGTTGGACTTCTCCTGCATTCCAAAACAAAACCATTTTGAAGTGTGCTTTTTGATAAATGATCCTACAGATTTCCCACCCACAGATGCTTAAATGCACAGAGGCAGGTGTTGTGCAGCTTGGAAAAATACCATTAAATAAAGCTAAAATGAAAAGCTTTATCTGGATTTGACTGTGAAAATGCCTCCAATTGATAAAGAGATCAAGATAGTACTTGATGTACAATCTGTACAGAGGCCATGCATTGTGCCTTCTCTGACCCATGGTCTCTGCAACCTTACATTTGAACAAGTCTATGTGCATAAGGAAATCCTCATTCCAACAGGACTTGGTATTATGTCACCTTGGGAATCTCTGCATTGGAAAATGCCCTGTCTTTTTAAGTTTCTTCCTCTATTTCCATGCCCAGGTTGGCTTAGAAAAAGTATAAGATGTTGCTAATGAGAAATATTGTGTAATTGATGCTGCAAACTAAAATTATTCTACCAAAGAAATATATAGAGAAAAACCTAGAGAGAAGAAACCATGCAGTTTCTTATACTGTGAGATTTTGTCATGTGATTTACTGCTTGGTAATGTTGTGGCAGCGCATGTTTATCTGAAGAGATATGAGTTACAGTTCATGTCATGTTCTAATTTAGCTATTTATATGAAAATTAAAAATTCTTTACTAAATTAAAACAGGCACGTGCAATAAAAAAATAAATGCTGTGAAAGAAAAAATCAGGTGGAAATACTTCACAGTGGGAAATACTTCTCAGTGTGTGTTCAGATTCTCAGTGTGTGTTTGTAGGCTGTGTCTTGTACTCAACATAACACTTTTATCATATCAAAAATTCTCTTGAATGTGTGTCAGACATGGAAAATAGTTTCCAAAGTAATTTCCTTTAGATGTAACCACTGCCTTCTACAAAATAAAAGTACTTATAGCACACCTGAAAGTCTTTTACTGTCTGATAGGAACAAATCACATCAGAAAATATCTGAAAAATATCGTCACAGCTTTTCTATTTTCTCTGTCTACTGAAGCTCAAATTCTAAACTGCATTTTTCACTTCTAAAGATAGCTTTTGAGGGTCACATTTACAATGAATTGCAACTTAGTGTGTAAATACACCACAAAATAAAGGCTGAGATCACACAGTATTTCTGTTTGTGCTCTCTTCTTTCAACTACAGTTCAGTTTGAGCAGATACATCTTTGTCAAAGCAAAATCTCAACATTTGTGTGCTGCATGCAACAGCAATGACAACATGACAACACCCTCCAGTCTTAAACTAATGAGCTAAAAATCTAAGCTATCCTGCACTATCCTAATCAATTGCACTTGCTTCCAGCATTATCAAATAATTACAATCTCTTATTTCCCTTTGCCTTTTTCATGAGGAAACCTGTGTAGAAACCTGCTTAGATAGGAATGTAAGTGATGAGAATTTGTTTTTCATTTTTCAAATAAGCCTTCTTAAACTGCTGAACAAATTACTTGTGCTATATTTATGTGTGTTGTATCAGGCATGACATAATGTATTTGTTGGAGATTAAGTAATTTCTAAATTTATTTAAAAAAAATGTGGCAAGTGTTCCCCAAAGTATGTCACTTTTGAATTATTTATCCATCTAATGTCTGTACTTATAGATTACATCTGAGTGGTTTTGTTAACTTTTAAAGATTTGATTAACCAAAAATAATCTACCCATCTAATCTGGACAGTATACTGAGAATCAACCTGATTACAGATAGCTAGTCAGCACACATTTGCAAGGGCCGTCTATTCTGCACGATTTCCCCCCGCCACCCTCCCAACTGTAATCTCACAGTGGTACCATGTCTCATTATCTTCAATCACATCTGTTGACACTTACATTCCAAAAATAAAAAATACTTCAACAGTGCAGGCAAAGAAGGTTTAGATTATGGATATTACAGCAGGTGCTGGGAAGCCCACTGAGAGAAAACAGTGTCAAACCTCTACAACATGAACACACAGCTTGCTGTTGCTTTGAGTAAAGGCAATTTTATGGCAAAGCAAGGGCACAGGGGAACACATTCAAGAACAAATAAGTAGAAGGAAAACAGAACACAAAATAACACAGGCAACCAAAAAGTAGGAAAATGGCCAAATGTGCATTTTTGCCATCTGGCCAAGAGCAAGGTGCCTGATGCCTTTCTTTACACATGGGATATTGGCAAAATGAAAAATGCACAGTGTTTCATGCAGTAAGTAGAAAATACAGTTCCCTTGTTCAAGGCTTTAACATCACAGTAGAAATGAAAAGATAAGTGATTCCTATTGCTACCTGCAATCAGTCAGATAGAGGCCGACTGATTTAGTAAAAAAACTTTTTCAGGTTCTCGAAATGCACAAATATGTTGATGTTATTTGTGTGTTTCTTATAGACAGCAGGCTGATGAAAAATACTTTGCAAATATAGAAAAAGACCCCAACAACATCTAAAATAGCTTAAATTATGTTTGAAACAACTGCAACCAGGGGATAAATACTGTGAACATGTACAGAAAGCTCAAAAAGGAAAATCCAGGAAAGAAGAGTCAGTCTCACTCCAGAGGCTTGAGGAGGTCCCAGAGTAGCTGTTACCAGGCAGATGTAGGTCTGGAAAAAGGCAGTAAGTATTTACCAAGGGGGAACTATGCTTGACCAACTTGATTGCTTTGTATAATGGAACAACTTGGTAAGGAGATGAAGGGAAGAATGAGGGACTTTTTACATGACCTCCCAATGACACCTTTTTTTCTAAGATGGATCGGATGGGTGGACTGTAACCTGTATGAAAAACTGGTGAAATGGATTAGTTCAAAGGATGTTGGTTAATGGCAGTTATCGAGAGTGAGTCCCTCCAGACATGTTCTTGGGTTCTATACTATTCAATATCTCTATAAATGAATTTTGTGACAGCAGTGGATTAACTGTTATCCCATTTGCAAGTGAAAGCAACCTGAGGGGAGAGCTAGAAAGGGGGGGTAGGAAAAAAGTGGAAGACTGGGCCAACAGAAACCACATAAGGTTCAACAAAAGGAAATGTAGAAGTCTTGCATCTGGGTCAGACTAATCCCTAATCATTCCTGGGAGATCTAGTCATAGTCTTCCAGGACTTACGCTCTTCATAATGTCCACAGTGACAGAACAGAAGCAATAGACCAGAGGTCGCTTGAGGGGAAATGCCTGAAGTGACTTAACCTCTATATATTAAAACAAACAAACAAACCAAACCACTAAAACAAAACTAGAGGACAATTAAATGTTGGGATAAAATGCCTGGAGAAGTGGTGTAATTTCCCTCACTTGAAAGATTTAAGAATTTGCTTGATGGAGTCATGGATAACCTCACCAAAGTTCCTGTTTTGAATAGAAGGCTAGTTTCGTTGATCTGCAGAAGTCCCTTTCAAACCTGACTTTTGTGTAATTCTGTGATTCTGTGCTTTTGCTGAGGCAACAACTTAAATGACAGTTACTGAGATAAACCATCCAATTCTTCCTTCTCACATCTCTAAGTCTGGCATCAAGAGCCCCCCAAAAATATTCTGTATCATGCACTTTTTCTCCACATTCTATTAAACATCAACTCCTGAAACTGGAAATTTTAAGCCTATCTTTTAACTTATAACGTCTCAAGTCCTTCCTCATGGCAGGCTTTTATCAAACATGTATTACATTCCATGCTGTAGATGTCATTGTGATTATCATTATGCATCACCAGCAAGGAAGAAACCTAGAGCATTTGGGCATTTAGTATCAAACATTTAAATTATTGTTTTGTTTGTTTTTTTTATTTGAGATTTCTTCACTTAAATTTTAGCAGCATATTCAAATAATTGTCTCAAGAAGCTGGAATTCTCTCTAGGCCAGTTTCTAGCTAAAGATAATTTGTTACACTCACCAAGCAGCATACCATGCTCAGACTTCATTAAAATATGCATTACTTATTTTATTTTAAAACAGTTCTTTCAGTCTGATGTACGTAATATTAACTACTGATTTTTTTATGTGAGTTTTTTGGGGGTTTTTGAGGGTTTTTTTCCTTTTTTGAGGAGGGTAAGGGGATTTAATTTTTATTTTTATTTTTCAGAGAGAGTTCACATTTCAAAGTACACATTTCAGAATTCAGGCAAACTGATTTTATGTAATGCTTGTGGGCAGCTATATGTTTCATCGTTCTTTACAACCTTAGTTTCATAGCAACTAATATAACTCAGGAGAAATACTGGAAGAATACTAAAAGCAGATTAAAAGGTAGAGGAAACTAAATACATAAATGAAATAAACACTACTATGAGATACTCTAAAGGTTTTATTATCGCTTGTGGATATGTCAATGTTACTATGGGAACTTCAGCTTTTGCACTTGATGATGATTCAACTGTAACAAATGCTGACTTAAAAATTAAAAGATCAAAAATAAAAGAATAAATTTGGATTCTTTTTTTGTTGAAAAAGTAAAAATTCTTTTTCATTTTATGTCATCCGGAAGATTGAAAAAAGAATGTGGAGAAACAGGAGAAAGAGTGAGAAATTCTATCTCTCATGTCACATAGGATTCATTGTCAAAGCAAAAAAGTCATATTAATTTCAATAGTTAAAAGGTTTTAAATTTAAAAGGTACATTTTAAACAAGGATCTATTAACCATATAAAATAAAGTCTGCAGAATCTGCACTTAAATTTGAAAATCTTTGTCTTTTTGGGAAACAGCTTGATTGAGGTCAAAATTTGGAATCCTACCTTGCAGCAGTAGTACAAATCAGAATATTATGTTCCCTAACCCAGTTTTTGGATACTTTATCTATGTGAAGACACAGTTGTATTTACGGCACCATTATATCTGAGAATTTTTGAAGATGGGATCTACGATGTGTATCATCCAAGCTGCACTTGCTGTGCCTCACAGTCACAGCTCTTTCCACTCTTATTCCACTTATGGATAGTCCTTTCTCTCATCTGTGCAGTGACAGGAACCAAATATGCCTACCACAGATAGGCTTTTCAATGATTCTGATAAGATTTGTCAGACTGCAGTAGCTGCTAGGAGAAAAGGCTATTTCCTCTACAGTAGATGACTACTACATCTGCACATCATCACAGCAGCAGAAAGCTGGTGTTCTGATCAGGGCAAAATGAGTTAGTATTTTGCTTGAACAACTTTTTTTAAGGAAGGAAAAAGTAGATTTCAGAGGTTCATCAGAAAGTCAACACTGTTTTGCTATCTAAATGAGATAAAGCAGGTTTTATTCAAGAAATAGTAAATTTTCCTGTGTAAATGTAGATATAAAACAGACCTACTTCTTTCAACTTTGACCAAGGTCTAATTTGCGTACTAAACCTAACATGTCAATATCTACAGATTTACTTAAGTAGCTACTATTCCTCATCCCATCCTTTTATTAGGAAAACAAACAATGGAAGCCCAGAAATGTATATGTATCAGAATCTCTGTACTATTATGATGAAATTGAGGCAATGCTGACATCCAGGTGAATTTTTCTTTTAATTCAGTAGAAAAGCATGATCCAATGTTTATTTCCTACATGTTGCAATAGATTGCAAAAATGATTAAGAAACTGAATTAAGTCAACTGACAAACTCTTCATCAAATTAAAGACCTATTTTCCTTAGTACTGTGCCCAATATTTCCCAGCTAGATGTAGAACTAAAATGTACAAGGGGGTCTGAATCTGTCCACAACACTGTCAAACAATTAAATTATACTTTATTACTTATGGAGTTGTTTCTTCTTAATTCTTATGCAATTCCCTTGAAAAATGTTATTTTTGAATCTTATTTCTCTAGAGCTACTCCCAGTGCCATCTGCTGTGGCCAGATCAGAGGATGAAACACAGTAACACCAGTGTCTCTTTTGCCATTTCTCAGGAGACCAAGACTCTCTTCTCACTCAGATTTCACAGCCCATATCCTTCTAGATTTTATCTAGTATCTGACCCTTCTATGTCAATAACATAGTTTTCCACATCACTGGACTGACATACACTCTGTAATGAATTGACTATAGTTATGAGCTTGGTTAAACAATAGAAAGCACACAAACCTTTAGTGAACAATTGCTGCCGCAGAGTAACATGCAGAACTTTCTAGCAGAAACAGAGAGACAGTTTTCTGACTGATTGGAAAAGCTGTGAGAGAAAAATCTGAAGGCCTGTCACATCTGCACATATTCTTCTTTAATTGTTCATGTACAGTTTAACATCTACATGTATCTTCCTGTGCCTCAGTGAGCAGAGCTAGAGTAAATTGGTTAACTCACTTCCTTTTTAAGCAGAGTAGCACACTTGAGATTTTTGCAAAAGGAAATAGCGCCATTTATGTAAGACTTCTTATCTTAGCAAACTAAATGTATTCTCCAAATGCTTTCTTCTTTCATACAATAAAATTGCTGCCTATGTGATTGTGCTTTTGTGCAAAATTGAGTTTCACATTTGCTACTGTAAGAATCTTGCTGATAAGGTAGTGGCTCTGCTTAAAAACTTTCTGTGCTGTGTTTATATTATAAAACTGCCTTTTCATGGTATTTATAGAAATTTAGAATTCCAAACTCAAATCAGTAGAAAAGCATCTTTTCCTGTCAAAAAGTCTGGGGCATGCTTCACAGACTACAATGCCTTATCACTCTCTGAACTCACAGAAAATGCTAAGGAGTTTCTCATGTATAGGCAGTGGTGAAGTAGAAATGGGATGTTTCCTCAAGGAGTGTCTAGGAAAAGACAGCTGTAGCTAAAGCATGGCTTTTGAAAAGTTGTTTACAGAAAAATGGAGGATGCTTTTTATTGCAAGTATCCTCTAAAATGAAGAATATAATTTACAGGATTACAACTGCAGGATTCCATTAAATTTTCTAATTAATTACAAACCCAAAATAACATTAAACATTTTTTTTTCCTTTAAGTTTATTCAGTATTGCATCTTCTTTCATTTTTTTTCTTCAAAGAACTTTAAATTAAGTTTCTGTTTTTGTTTCTCAAGCTTATTTCAGACAATTCATAAACGCTGTACAGCACAAAAATGTTGTACAATCAATATACAGCATCTGTTAATACCAATCCCCACTTGGGTCTTTACAATAATCAAATATTTGCTACAGTGTCACTGGCATATCCCTTATGGTGGGTTTTGAATGGATATGCCAAGGTGTGGTTGCATAAAGACATGGATTTTATATAGTCATTATATTGCCCTGCATTTAAAGAATCTTCAGAGTCTCAATTAAATCTACTTTATGAGACACAAAGAGAAAATCTTAGGAAGAATATATGATACATAGTCAGCTTGAGTATTGGTATGCCTTGACTTCAGAAGTAAGTCTATCAAACTCAGCAGATTAGTCATGTCTGACCATGTATGGGACTGGTGCTCTTAAGAAGCTACTAGGAAAGTATCCCTTAAGTTTTGTCACAGTCAGAACGAATAATCTTCCTGTTCAGGATACTTGAGATAAATAATAACAAGAGAAACTGCCATTTGAACAAAATTTTGACACTCTAATTATAGATAATAATAAAGCAAGGAGTCAGAGAGCTATCTCTGTAAGGAACTTTCATTAGCTCTAGTATTCACTTTTTTCCCTCAGTGTAAGAGCCTGCTTTAATTCATACAAATCCTCAACTATGGGCATTCTTAGTGAGGAGGATTGAGGTAGATTCCCTTGCTTTTACAGACCATACTTAGACTTTGTATTTGAAATTCTTTAATGAAGGGAGTTAATAATGTTAGTAGAGAAAGAGAAAACTACAGATGTTTCAGGTGAATCATCCAGAGACAGAGGCTAATACAGGTGCTCTAAATTTCTCTCTGGAAAAGATTGGTTTTTTCTGTCCAACAGGTAAGAAAGCAAGGAGTGCCCTCTAGAAGGCACCCTGTGCCACTGCTACTGAGTAGAATTAGGCATGGTGACTGTGGACCAAACATTCTTTTACAAAAAAATTACACTCTTCCTCACAAGATAAAGACAATTTTAATGGAGAATATAATAATAGATGTCCTTAAAGTATTTGGATTGGAATAGGACTCAGTAAATCTTGGTTATATACACCAAGAACTTACTGCATTATGACAAACCAAAACAATTTCTATATAAATATATCAAAAGGCAGGAGGTGGGGAGAGGCAGCACTGATCTTCTGCAGAGCATAAGGAAGGTTAGGAATACAAATATGTGAGAAACAAAGACAGTAGGCAGTATAGACTGGGACCCACTAAAAGAATTGACCCTGGTACTAAAATATGTTTAAAAAAAGCTAAAAGAAAAAAAATCAAACTAAATAAACTCTGTATAATAAAAATTTGTGTATTTTGAAGTAAATAAAATCAGGTACAGGGATGTGTAGCTAGCCCATGTGGGTTTGATACTGATTCTTCATTCATGTAATGTGCATGACTGCAAATAAATGGTGCAAAGAATCTGTACCCTGCTATTACATAAAGGAAGGATCTTTTGATGTTGCTTTTGTTGAAGGTTTTAGTGAAAAGATTTCTGTAGGAATAATGCATATGTAAGTAATCTAATAATTTTAGTGTTTATGACAGAAAGCTGTCATATAAGCAGCATTTTCAGTGTACACTTTCTTTGAAACTACTTAGCTATCATGATGCAAAAAGTATTAAGTACTCAAAAAATAGTATGTGCATAAATCTGGGGTTTTGTATTTGGGTCAAATATTTTATGTTTATTGGCTTAGAAAATCCCAATTTGACTGCAGATTCATTTTTTATTTTCCTCTATTTGAAGGGAACTCTGATGTTTGCCTCAATTGCTGTAGCCAGGGAGCAGAGACACAGTCTGAAGTAATCGTGCCAATATTCAGAAGACAGTGAATAGTTCATGTCACTGGTTTTTGCAGTTATGGTATTGTTTGATGATCTAATGAATCAATTTCACGTACAAAATACCAAGGACCAATAATCAGATTTTCTAGTTTTAGAATTACCAGCTTTCGATTAAAAAACTAAAAAGGCCTATGCAACAAATAGTTTAGCCCTTGCTAAAAGTTTTCCTTCCTACATTTGAACAAGAAAATAAGAAAATAAAAGACAAACAATTTAGAATTAGTGACATATGATGTCAATAAGCTGTAGGTTATAATTCATGTCATTCTATCCAATATGCCACTGCAACCTTCTTAATTTTATTGACATCAAAATGGTGAAGCTGAAGATATGGAAGGAATGATAGACAATGGTGAAGTGGTGAAGGAAGGGGAGTTGAACTTGCCAACATCTGTGATGATATAGGACTTTAAACACTGTAGAGTACTGTTCAGAGTTACTGAATAGTATCATACCTTCCAGAGATTTTACAAAAACCATAAAATGAAAGCATACTTTTGATGACTTTTGGTCAATCCTTTGATAATATAGAAATCCTGGACAAATAAGGACCAGAGATAGGATTAATTTGAGAAGACATCTTAAATCTATATCAGTGTGTGTCATTCTATGTTCTCTTCCCTGCCAATGGAAAGGTCATGTCTCAGACTATTTCCTCAGGAAGAAAAGGGAAATTTTTCTAATAAAAAGCTGCAAAACTGAAAAAAAAATATATATTTGTCTTTCTGCATTGGCTACAGAGTAAGTCAAAAGTGTTTATCTTAGATACAAAATCACTATAGATTTCTAAAGAGGGATGAAAGCTAACTACCTTCAACATGTATGCATACATTTTGTATTACTTTGACTATGTACATGCACATCTTAATTTTGTTTTGACACAATTAATGAAAAAATTTCTTTCTTCACACTGTCTACCTGGTTTACATTAAAATTTTGTTTTAAATTACCTTTAAAAGGTTCTAGTAAAATCTTCTACATAAGTGATTAGTTATAATACCTCATGTCTTCCTCTCTTGCTTCTTTCAACCCCAAATTATAAAACTAGATTTCTCTGGAATTTTGGGGGTTTCTAAGAAAATTGAGAATTTTAGAGAGATCTTTACCCTTCAGTTATGTTGATCTATGGATCAAATTATGATCATGACTGTCATTGCTTTGAGTTCAGAATTTTGAAGTTGCTGTAGGCACTTGCATTTCTGTAATATAAATTTATCTCCACTGAGGAGATGGACAGACAAAAGCATAGTAATAAAAGGAAAGTGGCACACAATTTTAGGATTTTTCTTATTTAGTCAGGCCTGACTTAAAGTCTTTTGAACTTTCTTTTGCTACAAAACAATAAAAACCCCCTAGTATATGTAACTTCTATAAATAACCATTAAAAAGAAATTAATGGTGGCTTGCTTCTAGAAATCAAGCACAGATGAGAATAGACTTTACAGTCACTGTACACACTTAAAGCAGTTTTTCTTCTGAAGTTTTTTTTTAAGAAAAGAAGTCATTAACTACATTAATATTCGGTACTGCTCTGTGGCAGGGCAGATGTTTATCTGCATGCTTCATTGCATTGTGAACAATGTGACCCATGCAATTGCTTTTCATGATGTGGAAATGCTTGCTGTGCAGAAATATAAACACATAGCATTTCCCAAAATTTACAGTAACATTCTGCTTCATAAGTAGTAGCATTTTTAACTTATTTGCTTCCATTCTATCGCTGTTCCATTTTCTATGCACAACTACATCGATTTCACTAAATTCAGCCTAGGATCCTATGTCTAGGTCTTAAAATTATTCCTACATCTTTACTTCTCAAGAGTGAAAAATTTTTGATTTGTTCTATATTTATCCTTCGTTAGATCAAGTCAATCTCACTGTAAAGCAGAGTTATAAAATATATCAGATGAATGCTTATAGCCTAGAAGTGTGGTTTTTCCCCCTCTGACTAGAAAGAATTCAGCAATTATATATGAAACAATTGTATAGATGTAGATGCATGTGAATGTGGATGTGTATTTCCCTATTGACAAGAGGAAGAAGCAAGCAAGGTGAAAAAAAAGAAAATATTAAATGCGTAACAGGATATATAGAAATTGCCCTTCTCATTCATCTGAAATGAAGAATGAGCTCAAAACCATGAGCAAGATCACTGTTCAGTTATGCTCTGAGAGCACACAAAAGACAGAAGTAAGGTTTATTTCCTCACAGGTAAGATTTACCTTTACAATAAAATCTTCAGCCTATAGTACTCAATCAAAATGTAAACTCCCTTGCAAAGCAAGAGCTAGGTACTAATCTGCTAAAGCAACGCAGCATGAACTGTACTTCAAGTACAACAGTGCCACTTATTTTCCTGCAGAATATCAAAAACACTCACAAAGCCATCTCTGCAGGGAACTGCTGTTTCATTTGTCTGCGAGCTGACAACTTGCATCCAGACAAGATACTCTCTTATAACTAATGTGGGAATTTGATGAATATGTGAATACAAAAGGAGTAACAGGCTGATTTGCACATGCTCACCTAAGTGATGAAAATACCTACTACATGAACAATACATACAATGTGAATAATATTTGACTTATACAGGAGGCTTGGTGTATTTCTGAATTAGAATGGAGTACAGATAAGGATTTTATAAGGCTGATCAGTACATTTCTGGAGTACAAAGGCTCTTGAATTTTTATACAATATTTTCCATTGGTAAAAAGTACTGAAGATTACAATTAGAACAAGGACCTACAAGATGAGACAGAATGCTGAGTAAAACATTGTATTTCCATTCCAGAGACAAAATGAAGGCAAAGTATGTACTCAGATCCCTGATACAGGAAGTGATTTTTTTTTAATGACATGGATGATAATAAGAACATCAAGAAGTTTCAAGAATGATCAACCTTCTGAGTTCAGTCTGACAAGACTAGAATTTTCTAGCTGCTGGCCCCAGTAGGAAATGTGATCTTTACTTATTATTCAGTTCAATTATGCAATGCCTGTTAAAAAAGAACATGTATGAAGATGCATTTAAAAGTTTTTTGTTTATACTTTTCATTTTCATTGCTAAATAAATTGATGTGATACATTCTCGAAGGACATTTTAATATCTTAGGTTCTAAAACCTCCTTACATTTCACATAAAACACCTATACAAGTGTTAGGGTTTAAAAAAAATCCAACAGAAGTTTCAAAAGCTGAACCTGAATGCACTTGGATAGAATTTTTAATTGATACAGTGAAAAAAGCAAATCAAATCAATTATGTGAAAAGACAGTTTCAAAGTCCTAGATATCTCATGTTGAAATGCTCTAAAAATAGAATTGGAAAAGGATGGTGCAGATACTCAAGTTTGGACAGGAAATCAGGGCAGATGCTTTTATGAAAGTGTCAACACTTTTCCAGAGCTGAAGCTAACAAACTTGATTTTACAGCAGAGAAGATAATCAATAAATAAATGGGGTTACAAAAGCAGTTCAGGGCACAGAACAACAGATCTTTAGTCTAGAGAAGGAGTGGTCAAGAAAAAAAGAAGCAAGCCTTTTAATTAGACCTCATTTTCAAAGCTCTCATGGACAATAGCATGTGAATGACCTGCAGTTTAATGTCATAAAGTGCTGGGCTCTAGTCATGTAGAAATTATTTTCCCAGCATTCTGTATGGGGATTTGATCATTATTTCTCAGGGAACACACTGACAGTAAATAGCATGAGAATTCACCATTACTTACCTCCGTCAGAATCCACATAAGATGGTTTAACAATGGATAGTTGCCTAGCTGTATATTTGGCCCATTTTCCTGATATGAATAATGATTTAGATTAAGGATTGCAAAAACACTATATGTTAGGAACTTCAGTTCCAAACCACTAACAATTTCATAGCCTGGATCTTTTAAAATATTCAAACAATCGTATTAAAATGTGTATAAAGTAACACAGGAGTTTTTCTACAGTGGTTAAAATTGTAATTCTTTGAATCTTTTCACATGTTTTAAAGTCCACTGATCTCAATAGAAATGTGAATCTAGTGTAATTGGGAGAAAAACTACTTTTCTTGGATCAGAACATTATGTCATATTGCGTAAGTCTACTTATTTGAATAATGGTAGAAAAAATGCAAAATGTCAGAATCACATAGTAAAAAGAGAGATTTTTCGTTCTAAATTATTGGCAGTCAATGATCTAAAAAGGAAAAAAGTAGGAGAAACATAAGGACACTTGAAAAATCCAGAGTCAGATATTGTGTTGGCTATGTGGCATTATATTAAGGGATGTGACTGCAACTGATCATAGATGGAATCCTATATAAGGTGGCAAAACTTTTATGTGACACTTCTATTACTGACCACTATCTCTGGATATCCTTGCACAAAGAATAAAGTTATGGCTGTGGCATAAGTGATCCTTTCAGTTGTGCCTGCTAGTGTCCTTTTATTGAGCCATTGCAGTTACATTATAGTTTGCAATTATAACACGGTATCTTCATAGGAACATTCTAGCAGTGCTATAATAATTTCTTATACTGGTCTAAATGACATCAATGTTTACACTGGACTGGCCTTTATCAAACAAATTAAACTTAATAAAAAGGACAAGAGTTTTTATGCAATACCCCAGAGCACACGGTGTGACTCTTGGGGATGGTGCTGTTTAGGCCCAGGGGCTGAACTCAATATTGTTTGAGGGTCCCTTCCAACTCCACTTTTTCTGTGATTCCGTGAAGTAGTAATGTCAAACAACTCACAATTCTATCAGGCACCAGACCTGTAATAGAAAATTCAAAACTATGAATATTGTCAGAATCTAAATCTCCAGTAATTCAAAGTGGATCCATTGTGAATGAAAAAAGGCGGAGTTTAAAATAGATGTGTAATTTTTTGTTGGCTTCATGCAGCTGTATTTATTAGATAAATATATCTAATATATAGATAATAATTCTTAAACATTAGAATTTGGCTGAGACATACCTAAATAAGGATTTATATCATAATTATGAGATATCTTAAAATTTTTAATAATAGTAACTAAAGTACTTTGTGCTGACACAACTAAAAAGAAATCTAATATATGCAGATTCATGCAAATTTTTTTTTACAAGAGGTTCTCATTAATTTTGGAAGGACTTAATATATCTGCATGTCCCAGTTGTCTGAACTTCAGGACTGTTACATTTCCTTTGCTATTCTTCACTTTTCACTTGATTGTCATATCTTTATGAGATTTATAATACGATATGGATTTTTGGCTTTTAGCTTGTAATGAAAACATTTATTCTTGTCTAGTTGGATGTTGAGACCTTTGTGGTTTGGCAGAGGCATTGGTTTGAATAGATTTAATCAGATTTAACCAGTCAGTTTCCTTTTGTTAACAAGAAAAGGACAGAGAATCAATCGGCAAAAACAAAGAAATCATATAAATTTTAAATGAAGTATATTAGAAGCAGTAACTTTCACATAATGACCATAAAAAGTAAAATCGCTTGTGTAAAAGTGCTCTTCTGATCTAAACTAATGAAAAATCATGCAGAAATCTATCATGCAAACCTATTTTCTTACAGCATCTTGTGCTGCATTTTGACATTTAAAAAATTAATCTCATAGAGATGTCATTTTCTAATGCAGATGTACTTCTGTCTGTAGAATGATACCTGCTAATTAAAGGCACATTACAGTAGTATAGGAACTATTAGTCAAGCTTTTAAAGGTTTTCATTCTAGAACATGTCCTGTTGTAGGCACCTTAGATACACTGCCAGACTCGGGTGTATGCTACCGCTGTTATAAGGCATCATGTGTAGGTAAATATTTCTGGTGTTGATAAATATTATCCTCATAAGGAGGAATTCTGTATGCAAATGTTCCTTTTTGTTACTTTTATGAGGTAACAGACAGCAGAAACAGAAAATATCAGTTAAGTTGTCCGTTAAGAGTTGAACAAGCCCATGGTTAGAAATGTGTAGGGAAAGCATTCATCACCTCTAACTCAGTCTGGGGTTTTAATTTGCATATCATAGTTTATTTACAGTTCAGGAAATACAAGTCCTGTTCTGAGGAAACTTTTAGGAAAAATAGTAATTCTGAGGAGCCTGCTAGGTATTTTTTTCTCTTTTGTAGCAAAATCAGTAATAGAGACTTCCTTAATTCTTACTTGTAGAATGATAGAGATGTCTGGAGTCCAAAACCAATTTTTCTCTTGTATCTTGCTTAAAAACCTATTTACACAACTGGATTAAAAAAACCCAAACATTTTGTATTAATATGAAGCTTTTCAAGGAACCATTAGATGTGGATCCTGATTCATTCTTTTAATTTGTAAAGTTGAAAGAACTTCGCATGAGGAATTCTGGTCTTCAACACAGTAAAAGACCTATTGCTGTAGCATACTTCATGGGTCAGACTAATAAAAAAATATTTCAAATAAAAGTTTAGAAACTAGGCCTTAAAAAAATATTGCTCAGAATATTAAAAATATTAATAATTGTTTTAAAGTGTAAATCTATTAGTATAATGCCTTATTCTTTATATGCACAATATTTACATGCACTTCACAAAGCTGCATAAATCAGTACATGGCTCAGAAATAAAGTCTTACTTTCAGTGACAGATAAATAACAAAGCTGGACTTGTGGGAGGTGGCAAGTTGACTTAACTAGTTTTAGTTCTGTTTAGACACATCTGACAGATTGAGACCATATCTTTTATACTCAAATTGTAAAGGTCCCTTTCATCACAAGGCTTTTGTCTCTGTTCTTACCAGCACAGGGAACTGTGAAAAAGAAGAAAATCAGGGCAAATATGTTCATAGTCTCCATTAAAGGCCTTTTAATGGCTTTATGTCATATTAGAATCAACAAGGTCACTGATGCATCATAAGGTATGTGATTATGATGCAATTTAGTGTATTGCAGGAACAGCTGAGCAACCTCTGGAAAAAGGAGTAATGGGTATAGAAGAATGGAATAACCAAGTTAGTACTGCTCTTTTCTTTGTTTAATGTTTACAGTGGTGTTGGTACTGTTGCCCAAATATTCTAGATGTCTATGGTGATACCTCTTCTTGTACCTGATAACTCAGCATTTCAGAAATACCATTGATTACACTGCATGATGACAGGTGATATATTCTAAAGGAATAATGCTTTAGAACTGTAATTTTATTTGTCATAAATAGCAGTACCACTATGATTAGGACTTCTGTCACTAGCAGTTCAACAAAGTTAGGAATTTTTGTTTCTGTGATATGAGTAAGGATTTAGGAATGAGCTCCTGTCGGTCTTTTGCACTTTGCAGTTCGCACATATAAAGGGAAAGAGCTTGGCTGCTGAAAAGAATCCAACCTGAAGGGACTTCAATGGTGTTGGTGCTGATGTGCTCTACACAGCACATGTAGGTCAGAGGGGGTAAAAACCTGTCGGTCCCACATGGGGTGATCTGGCTCAAGCTTTGCTGATGACCGTTTGCAAAGTTCACTCTGAAAACATTTTCTTAAAGCCGAGTCTCCAGCAAACAGTGCCAGGTGAAGGAGGAAACCAGACTGGGTGCCCTGACCTTTTCAAGAGAGCAGCAACTTCTGACAATTCTGGTTCCAGCCATGCCAAGTCTGAAAGAGATAGTAACAATTTTTGGGGACAGAGAGATATGGAATACAATAGTATTTTGGGATACCCATGACACTTGTGGGTTTGGGTGATGATATTTGTTTGTTTGTTTGTTTTCCCCTGATGATTTAAAAAATTATGTATTAGTTTTAATCTTATTTGCAAAATATTGCCTCTACAGAGGCAATGTATTAGATTTTTCTTATGAAGATTTTTCATAATTAGAGAATAGATTTTAATTTTAAATTAGGAAATTATCAGTTAGTACAGGGTGAAAGAAACAGACAACTCCTTCCTCTCATAAAAATTCAGTAATACTACTTAAATACAGCAAGAAACAGCAGTTTGGTGATTACAAAATTTAATATCAGACATAATACTCTCAAGTGTTTCCTTTTTGTTTCTATCATTCTCTTCGACTAGTGTTTGTTGAAATGTCAATAACAAGTTCTATTAGATTATTTTCTGTAGTGTGTGCTTATACACTAATTGCTTTATAAATGCCACTTAGTATGTATTCATTTCATGAACACGGCACATTTATAAAATATGAGTAAAATCTTATGACACTAGCTTAAGTCTGCTGTAAACCCATTTATTAAAATGGTATTAAAATCAGATTATAATTAAAAGCTGACAAAAATTGTTTTCCTCTTCTTGGATTAGAAACATGAAGAAAACTTGATGAGTGCCTCCAGGCTTTTGACTGAGGTTTCCTCCATGCCATTGTACAAGTGACCTAACAAAAAGATTAAAGTCATGTTTTACAGTATTTCTAGTCTTATGATCTTACATGCTTAGCTCTGTAATTAGAGGATTTCAAAGGAGAATGTGAAAAGTGCTTCCTGCTTTAGTACGTTACTTGTTCTGTAACCATACAATTCAAGGGTACTTGCAGAAATATACACATATTAATGTGGTTTACTATATCTCTGAACAATGGAAGCCAGAGTCCTGCCCAGGGCCTCTCCTGCCCTGGGGAGTCCCATGGATGCTGAGCTGGCAGCTGCTGCCCTGGCCAGAGCTACTGAGGAAGAGGAGCCCCCCGAGCCTCTCTCTCCTGAGGCAGGCACCAGAGTCTCTTGTTCTCAGTGAGGAGGTGCCATCAGCAGGGTCACCAGAGCTATATGGGAACCTGTCCAAAGCCTCTCGGGTCTCTGGGCACAGCAGGGGCTACAAGACCACAAGTCTGGGGGCTGCTCTGTACCACTTCCTGTCTGCCCCACTCTTGTAAGGGTGCCAGGTATGGCAACATGGATCAAGAGCTTTCCCAGTAGGGAGGTGTTTGTGGCCAAGAACTTTCCCAATGGACCAAGATATAACAGTATGAGAGAATACCAACGGGAAGAAGTTGTGAGACTCCAAGAAATTTCTCAATGGGGAGCGAGGAGAAGCTGAGAGCTATACCAATGACAGGTACATGTTAGAGTCCAAGATTTTTTCCAGTGGAGAGATGGGACACACCAAGAGTTGTTCCAATAGGATGAAACAGAAAGAGTCCAGGAGCTGCACGAGTGGGAATAAGATGATATGACATACTAAGAGCTGCATGACTGTGAAGAAAATGTGATAGTCCAAGACATGTCCCAATGAGAAGATGGTGTGACAGAGCATCAGGACTACAGATGAGAAGAAGACAAGAGATTCCAGGAGCTGTCCCCTAAGATATGAGAGGATTCCAAATGGGAAGATGTCCAAGAGCCATCCTAGTGGGAAGGTGAGAGATACCAAGAACTCTCACCATGGGAAGATGTGCACTTGCAAATCTCCCAGTGGGAAGACAGAAGAGAGCCAGAATTTTCCCAAGAAAGAGACAGCAGCCGCAAAGGAGCTGTCCCAAGAACCAGAAGAATAAGAATAAGAACAATAATTTAAAAATAGAAGAAGAAGAGTAATAAGAATAAGAATTAAAAATACGTAGATGAAGAAAAGAAGAAGAGTAGTTTGAATAAGGGGAATAAGAACAATTTAAAAATACATAAATGAAGAAAAAATTTAATGAATAAGTAAAATTAGTAAATAATGTATTTTTAATACATGTTGTATATTTATATTACAGTATAGGATATAAATCCATGAATATACAATAAGTTGTAATTATGAGACATTATACTACTAAAGAAAGGACACTGTTCAAATTTCCTAAGGTTTTTGTATCTTTTCTCATAAAATTTGTAAGGCATAAGAAAAGAATCTACAGATTTCATTTCTTATCTCTCAGTGTTATTGATGTATTTTCAAACTTGAGTTCCAGTGAGTCACCTGTGAGGAGTGACTGCTTCGCCACCGAGGCCAGAGTGAGAGTTCCCAGCTGGGCTGGGAGGTCAGGGTTTTCTCTTCTCTCTAAAGGCAAACTAAAGCCACACATTGAGCCTGTCTCATAAAGAACTGTGGTGGAAACACTTTTGCACCAGGGCTGTGCAGCCTGGGTAGTGAAGCCATCACAGCCATGCTCTGATGCTGATGATGACCAGGAAGTCAGACAGTGCTAAAAAGCAACCATGTGTTTGGTGTGGGAAGGGAGGAACAACTGCTCCTTCAGAGGGCTCTGTGTGGCTGTAAAGACCTTTTTCATGTTTGTTTTGCACACAAAAATAAACCAGAAGGGAATTTCCAGGTGACTCTGTGGCTGAAGCCTTTCACCCTCTACTCCCCTGTCCGTGCCGAGGGCCTGCTCAGCAGAAAGAAGCTGTGGACATCACTTCTGGAGTCTGTACAACTAGAATCACAGAATGTTTTGAATTGGGAAGGACCTTAAAGCTCATCTAGATCCTGTTGATTATCTACAACTCTTGCTTTCTGTCTTTGACAGGTGTTTCCTATTTCTTTCTATCTCTGTACCTCACACTTCTTGTTAAATAAATTAAGTAATGAAAATTTCACATTTATGTCAATGAAAGCCATTTCTGTTCTTCTGGGATAGAGTAGGGCATTAATTCTTTGTACTAATTGCTGTTGGGTTTTTAAAATAATCTCAGTATAGTAAGGTTAACCTGAAATTAATCTTGATAAAAAAAAACTGATCATGTTCATTTGTTTGTTGCTTATAATACAATATCTTTAACGATTCTCCACAGACTTTCTGATTTTTAATAACAAAACATTAAAAAATAATAAATACATATATAAATAAATTCTCATAGTCTTTTGAGAAGAATTGAATGTTCAGGAAGGCAAACAAAAGTTGCTTTCTCATACTAAACATTTTATACTTTTGTTATCTGCAGGTCTGCACATCTGAAGCCATTTAAAATTAGTCAAGGGTCATATATTTTTCTTCATATTAATAACAAAAGCTCTTTTACTCAACTACAGCAGCTAAAAGTCATCCATTCTACAATCATCTGCTATAGAAACTCTTAGAGCAAAGAATGGATGGAATATTTTTCCCAACATCCTTCGCAATTTTCTATTATTTGTCATTAAGTCCTTTCCTCATACGAAGTCAATTGACTAGATCTAGTCTTCCTCCTCTGATTCCCCTTGTGCATTCCTTTCTTCTCTTACTTGTTCTCTTATCTGCATATTTTTCTTGGATATGGTAATTAACTGCAAAGTCATTGGTTCTATTTGTTCCTTTGCTGCCCCTAGTATTCTGAAAAACCCTTGCAGCCTCCTTACTTAGTGGTTCAGGCAATTTTACCTTGATGTATTTTTATTAACACAATTAGTTAGCATTTTAACGTTAATTGAAATATCTGTTTTGAAGGTTGTTTTATAAATCACATGAGAATGAGCAAAAGCTTCACAAATATATTTTCTGAGTAAATGAACTTCTATACCCAAATTTTCCATTCTCTCTAAGAATGTTAATATTATGCTTTGTTAAAAGGTATTGGGTTGTTACTCCAGTTTCCTTTAGTTATATTTTTTTTATACTTCAGTCTGAAAAGTAGGAAACAAAAACAAACAGAACAAGCAACAATAAAAACAACAACAAAAAAACCCTAGAAAGAAGAATGAGAAATGAAGGAGAGACTAATAATTAAACAAAATATAATACTATTATAGTTCTTATTTTAGTTTCAAGTTTCACTGTCAAGAATGAAAGATAAAGTTGTCATTTTTTTAACAGCTTCATTATGCATTTCCTTTGGAACAACTTTTTGCATTCCCTTTTCCACTTATAGCCAAAGTTAGGAAATCATAAAAGGGAACTTTATCATTTTAAAGAAGCCCTTTAGTAGAAAAATTATTGTTTATTATCAGTTTGCTGAGTATTTGTAATTGATTAAAAAATGCAGTTGCCTGTCTCAAAATACTGTCAAGGCCACAGAAGAATTTGAGACCACAGTGGGAACTTGAGATAAGCACAGAAGAGAGGAATTTGCAACATAAATAATAAAATCTGTACCATTGAATTCAACATAAGGTCTCATTTACACCTTCATTCAGGCAGAGGCATCTCCTAACAACTGGATCTTAACTGGTATTGTATTGAACAGTATTTCTTGTATGAGAAAGACACTTTGAAGGAGAGCAATGGATATGACAGTAAAGCCAAGTAATAGAGTACCAGAGAAATGCACAAGGAAGGAAAGGAACGAATGGAGGTTTTCAGTCTTGTCAAGATGGGAATGGGAGTGGGACAGGATATGGTCCAAGCAGACAGAAAAAGTATCCAAAGGAGAATAATGAGCAATATCTCAGCAGGAAATGCTAAAAAGGTGTCTTGGAGTGATACAGCATGACTGCAGAGGTTTTACTCTCTGTTTGTACTGCCTAAAATAAAACAGCTGAAGTGACTGTTTCTTCCCCACAGCTGGTCTTCAAAACATGCCTCTTGACCAGCCTATATTCAAGCCAAGATTATTAGCTTGGTGTGTCATAAATCCTTTTTTGTTTTGAAAGAGAGGCTTTGTAACAAGTCTGTGGTTAACTAAAAGACTTATTCTTAAAGAACAGGCTCAAAGTTCCATTTTGCTGTTCTGACTGATTATAAAAGCCAGTCTTAAGTGGAAAGCTTAGTAATTGTGATTTCTGTCCATTTCTTTCAAATATTTTTCAAGACTTTTGGTCAGCTATGGAACTATAAAACTTGTGGACTGTTCAAACTAGAACCTTTTTTATCAGGCTTTCATATGGGGAAAGTTTAATTTTGGAAGATATATGTTATTTTTGCTTCTTCAAGGTGAGAAATATAGTTACTCAACAGAAACTCATTGTGTATTACTGAAGAGCCCTCAGTGTGAAGGGAAATATCTCAAAAAAAGTAAAAGCATCACTGACATCCATTTCAGATAGTCAGTAACCTTATACACTGAGGTTGTAGAGGCGTTCTCAACTTGTTTAATAGGTACAGAGACCTTTTCTTCTTTGGAAAATAGAAATTAAAGAAAAAATTTCCTTTCAAACCTTGAGATGGGGAGTGGGGGTGTTTCTCCCAAATCTTCAAGTCTATCAGCCTCAGACAAACTTTTGACTGGTTTTCATAATTCAATAGCTATTTAGGAAATGTTAAAACAGAATAATGAAGGAACTGCACATCAGAGCCACAACAGTAATACAAAGAGTTTAGTGATCTCTGAATCTTTATCTGTTTTAGTCATCAGCACACTTAAGCAGTTCTCCTACACCACACCTATGGAGATTATTAAGCAGTATCTAAAATAGCTTACTAAATTAAATACATTTAAATAAGAGCCAGGAAAATACTGTAAATATAATCTTAATTAAGATAAGCCTCATGTAGATCCAACATTTTAATTCAAAAGAGAACTTTATTTTCATTATGGCATTTTATTTTTTTCCCCAACATGTTCTATTACTTTAAGATGGTTAGTTTCATAGCTTTTTTCTTTCTGTGTTTTTTCATGGTAGAATCCTAGGTTTTTTCTTAGTACAATAACTTGTATTTTCTGCATCGTCTCTTCCAAGTCACTAGGAAAATATTTTTCTCTCCACTTTTTTAGTTTTGGCTATAAATCTGCTCCGAGCTGTAAGTAAGTCCCCTTGTCATTTCAAGAATCTCTCACTTTTTCTCTATGTTGTAAGAATGTTTTATTTTGGTCATAGCAAGGTTATGTAAATTAATGTACAAAATAAAAATTACATGTAGGATAAAATTTAGTACTGCATGAACTAAAAGAGAAGAGTGGGTTTGTCAAGTCTACTTTCTTTTCAGCAACACTCTCAAATGCAAGACAAAATTTTCACAAGTGCCAAAAAGTAGAGTACAGTATCAACAAGTATTATTTCATACAGTCAGAAATCTCATTTGTTCCCACAATGTTGTCTTGGAAAGTGGTTTTTCAACATCTATTCTATTTCAGAGGTAGAAGGAGTGAGGAAATTCTCTCTCTTTTTAATGTGCAGCAAGAAGATAACTGTGGTTCTGACACGTGATTTAGCATCATTTTTGACAGCTCATTGCCTCCATATTCTGAGTCAACTCCCTTGTGCCTTCCTACCATCAGCATTAGAAGTATTCACTGTGCTGAAAATGCCACATATAATTAGTGATAAAAAGTATTTATTTAAAAGAAAAAAAGATGAAATAAGGTGAAATATAGTTACACTATGTAGAGTTCACTTTGAAATAGAACGAGACAATGATCCCTTCCACACCTACCTTTCTCCCTTTTGTCAAACTTCGAAAAAAAATGTGCAGATAGGTCTTTGTGCTTATAGATAAAATTGTAAAACAATGTTCAGCTGCAGTGATTTCTTTTGTTAGCAAAAAATAATTTTCTCTTGAAGTACAATTTCTTTTTTTCCCCAGAACTCAAGTTATTACCTCATCTGTTGAGCTATGTCCAGAGGCTTCTTTCATAATTTTCTTTTATTATTCATGCATGAGCCTAAAGCTGAATTTTAATATTTATATGCTATAGGAAGAACTTGTGTCTCAGTCTGCCAAAGATGAAGTGCAGAACACAATATGAAGCAAGGATCAGCAATGAAGGCAAAGAACAAGATGATGTAGGGAGCTAATTGTTATGGATTAATTATTTTGGTGTAAAGAAATGCCTCAATACTTGATGAGTACTTAGGGTACTCATACACATTTCTACTGAAATTAATAGAAAAAATTCTGAAGAGAGAAGTAAATTTCATTTCCATAAGAATTTTGGTGTCTGAGTCTCCCAACACCATCTAACTTGTAGGCATTTAAAATTCCATCTTTCTGCTGAGGCTTAAAGTCCCCTAAACATTTAATGCTAACCTTGTTATCATGTTCAGAAGTACCTGGTTTTGGAGGGTGGGAGGAAGGTGGAAACACTCATGTCCCCCCTAAACTGAAAGTCGTATTTAGGTAAATTGCTAAGTTCTTGGAGGGGCCCAGTCATGCTCAGAGTAAGACTAAGAAAATTTGATTAAAATTAGATAATTTCTAATGTCTAATCATGGTTCTTTTCAGTCCATTGCTTTAACTATGAGGATACTCTGACTTTTTCACAAAACTAAAACATTTTTCTTTGGTTCAGCACAAAACCAATAGTAACTAAACTGAAGAGTTTTCCTTGCCAAAAGAAGTATTTTTTTTTAAATTCCCCTGGGGTAATCCTAAATCGCTGTCTGATTGTAGAGGAACATCATGAATATTTCCAGAAACAAAACAGAAAAATGCCTAGTAAGCCAATTGTGAAGATATAAATTCGGGAAAAAAATGGGGAAATTCAGTTTTGAAAACCTCTGAACCTTCTCTCCTCTGCATTATTGAATCAGAAGAGACTAAACTCATTCACTGTTTTATTTTCCTTTTACAAAAACTACTGAAATTAATTTTTAATGGCTTTGCAATTTGTGTTTGGGCTGAAATGCAGACACAATTAATTAACTTGAATGAAAACTTAACTTCAGCTTGCAAAATATTATAAAATTGTTCAAAAAATCCTATGCAAAACTGTCAAGTTTCTGAGATGTACTATCAACACACTAAACTTTTAAAACTATAGGCAACCCAACCATTTCTGAGTTCTGAGTTAGCAATACAAAATCATTTATGATTATTGCAGGTATTATGACAACAGCTCTGCACTAAGAAAAGTGAAAGTTCTGTATTTTGAAAACATAATGTAAAAAGTGGAATATTACTGATACTTCTAGAGCCAAATGTCTTATTATACTATAGAATTAGATGTTTCTTCCATAGCTGGTAGACCAGACTGGCAAAAAGTATTGTGGCTTTGATTTGTGGCTGAACATATTTATCTTGACATAAATTGCAATGGACTTCTGAGATTTATTGGTAAAGATTACAGTTTATACTAGTTTAATGCAGTTTTCCCATTTTCCATTAACTGTAAGAATACATGGATGGAGAAAATGTGTACTGCAAGAGAAGTGGTTCTCATATTTTTATTGCTTTCCTATTTTTTTATTTTACTTCTCACAATTTTTGTAGTTTGATAAGATGTATAAGTCTGAATCTAAAATAGATTTTATTTTCTACACATCAATTTGGAAAAAAAAAAAGGAAATTTTTAGGAAAATGGGAAATATTGAAAGCATGTGAAAGGATGTTGTGGATGCATAGGAGTTTTCTCTTCCAATAGCTGATGAAATACTACTGAGGGGCTCTTTTGGTTAGTTTTTTTTTTATTTGCAAATGTTTAAAATGAAGAGTAAGAGAAAGGAATGTTCTGTGGAAATGGAAAATTTGCCCCTGGAATGCCACTGAATAAGGGAGCTAAGAAAAGTTTGGAGAATCTGCCTAAATGGAAATCTAAAGCCAGATAAAAACATTATTACCCATTCATTTCAGTCTCAGAACTGTTTTGCCAACTAATGATTGTATCACATTTCTAAATGTTCCACAGTCACACACTTTTAGTCCCCAGAGATGTAATAATCTATGTGTGGGCAAATCCCTATAACTGGGATGTTTTGAAGACCATGTAGTCAATGGGTTATGGGACAGGATTTTAACAGAGTTTGTTTTCTGCTTTTGATTATCAAAAGATGCAAAGGAAAGCAACATTAGTTTGTACAGACAATTTACATTGTAGTATGGATATTTGTATGTTTTATTTATTACATGAAAATATGTACTTGATTATTTGCTCCCCAGGTTCTGAAAACATCTTTATTTCATGCACTAGTAGCTAATATGACAGATCATTCTGTGCTAGGAAATGTGAGAATAGGGCAATGACATAATGTTAATTCAACAATTGCTGTTTGATGCTTTGACCAAAAATTTAAAAAAAAACACTAGCACAGAGTCTTGTGACTAAAGTCTGGTCTAATTCCTTTGGGACAGTATTATTTTGTTTTTAGCATTCAGAATTTTACCCAAGATTAATCACAATCTTATAAGGAAAAAATATGTTTGCAGTAGTGAATTTTGAATTTATTCCCCCTCCTTCTACCCCCAGTATTAATGGGACATGAGGGGAAATTGAAGGCACAATGTGAACAACAATGTATTGTTTAAGTTTACCAATGTCTTTAAATGTCCTAATGTAGTGAAACTTTTCAATAGTATTCCTTCTTCCTGATTTGCAATACTGGGAGTCACAGGTAATTCTTTCCATCTTTATGAAAAACCACTCTTGTGGCAGAAAGTGCAAATAACTTAGTGTATTTTGTTCAAGGTCAGTGGAAAAAGTAACTGCCATAATGTTAGTGTGGATTTCTTTCTGAGATGCCTTGTGGCACTGGTGGCTGCTGGGAGGACTTCATGCCTGCCTGTACTTCATTTCAGCTGCTAATACTGATCTGACAGTTCTTGACCTGTGGGTAATATGTGGTCTATCATCTCCTTACTTTTCTTAGTCAATTTCTGCTCTCTTTTCCTCTTCTTCTTTTTTTTTTTTTTTTTTTTTTTTTTTTTTTTTTTTTTTTTTTTTTTCCCAGTGTAGCCTTCTATCACATATCTTGTTTCAATGGAAATAGAATATTTCCCGTGTGGCAGATTATATTTCCATACGTTTTACCTCTATTCTGCTTGAAATCTCTCTAGCCTGTCCACAAGATAAAGCCAAATCATTTTTTAAATGAGATTGTGTTGGAACATCCTGATTAGACAAAAACTTTGCAGATTGGTGTTAGTTTTCAAACTGATCCCATGTAAAGGATTAAACCAAAAAATGAATGTAGGAATAGAATATATTTCTTTTTTTCTATCAAAAATTTGGCTCGATTTAAAGCTCAGTTTGGGAAAATTATTAGGAAGTCAAAACTCTGGAAATCACATTTCTCTGCGTTGGCATACAGATACTCAGGTCTTATGGAAATGCCTATTTCAAGGCAGTATGCACACCCTTCTGGCAGTACTGAACTCACACAGGGCAGAAGGAGCCTGAGGTTAGGGGAGCTGATAGGCTCATTTCACCAGCTTTGTATATTTGCATTTAAGCCATGCATACCTACATTCGCGTGACACACTCTTAGACAAGGTCAAATGAAAAAGAAACACTGTAGGAGCTGACTTCTATTTTCTTTTAAATATATCCTTTGATTATTATCAGTGTTGGTCAATGACTGTTGACTAGATCTCTATTAGTTGTTGAGCTTAAGAGCTGAGTTTAAGCATCCAGAACACACGTAGTCTCCTATTCCATGATGTCCAGCCTTGATGTCCAAATTACAGAATGGTTTGGGTTGAAAGGGACATTTAAAGGTCATCTAGTCCAACCTCCCTGCCAGAGTCAGGGACAATTTTCAGCAGTTCAAATTTCTCAGAACCCTGTCCAACCTGACTTTGAACACTTCCAATGACGGGGCATTGATAACTTCTCTGGGAAACCTGTTCCAATGTCTCAACACTCTGCCTGCAAACAATTTTTTTCTTACATCAAAACAAAATCCACCCACTTTCAGTTTGAAATCACTGTCCCTGTCACTACACGCCCTGGTAAAAAGTCTGTTCTCATCTTTCCTATAAGCCTCCTTTAAAGACTGAAAGGTCACCATAAAGTCTCCCCTGAGCCACTGGAAGAACAGCCCCAACTCTCAGCCTGTCTACATAGGAGAGGTTCCAGCTCTCTGATATTTCTGTGGTTTTCCTCTGGACCCTCTGTGACGAGTCCTCATCTCTCTTGTGCTGGGGAGACCAGAGCTGGTTGCAACACTCTGGTTGAGGTCTCACAAGGGCAGAGTAGAGGGGCAGAATCATCTCCGTTCATGACACACGACTTTTGGTGCAGCCCAGGACACCACAGGTTTTTTGGCTGAAAGGGCACTTTACCAGCACATGATCAATTTTCATTCACCAGTATCCTCAGACACTGGGACATCTGATACCAGGGATTGCTCTGACTCAGGCGCAGGGCTTTGCAGGTGACCTGGTTGAGCCTCTCCCATGTTCACACAGGCACATTTCTCAAGCTTGTCATGTTTCTTCTGGATGTCTCCTCTCCCCCCGAACAAACCAGCTGCACCAGTCACATTGGTGACATCTAGACACTTGCAGTCCATTCCACTGTCTAAGCTATTGATAAAGATACCAGGTAAGAACCTCTGAGGAACACTTGCTACTGCTCTTTATTTGGACATTGAGCTATAGACTGACACTTTGGATGCAGCCGACCAGCCATTTCATTACCCATCAATTATTACATCCATCAAAACCTTCTCTCTCCAATTCAGCAGAAAGAATAATATGTTTCAAAGGCCTTACAGAAGTCCAGGTTGATGACATCCACAGCCCTCCCTTATCCACTGATCCAGTCACTACTTAGCAGAAGGCCACTGAATTAGCCAGCAAATTTGGAACCCAGCCTTTCATCTTTCTGTTTAGGTCTGTTCTTTTTAAAAAAGCTTACACACCAGGAGAAAAGTATTTCACATAACATCCTGTAACATATTTTCCATACAGTGACTCATTATTTTTTATTTTGGTTTTATGAGTTTGATGAAAATATGGCAAAATATATTACTTTTCTAGAAATATGGATAGAAGAATTTTGTTGCCAAAATAAAGCTGTTGCATTTTTATTTTTTACATGGATAAAGTTATTTGGTTTTAAAACATACAAAGACATGATCTTTGTGTAAATGTTAAGGAGCCTGTAGGAGTTATAGGCCTATACTACTTACAGACAGTGTGAATAGACAAGAAGAAAATCTGCTTAATTTCCTTCTCCTCTGACAACATATTACATGAACTGAGAAGAAATTTAATTATAATTAATGAAAACTCATTTCTTACAAGCAATATAATTTTATATCAATCATTCATGTTATGTGGTGTATATATTAAAACCAACCAAAACTATGCAGCAAGAAACTTTATTCCCAATGTACTTATCTTTTACACTTATATGTTAATTTAAGAGTTCTGTGATCTGCTTATTGCTCAATTAGTGAACAATTATAACTTAAATGAGTTAAATGTTACTTTGTTTGCATGAAGAAATCTTTAATAATGATTAATAGAGTTTTAATCAAGAGCTAGTTGAGACTCAAATATGCCACAACTGAAACAGAATGACTTGAATGTTTCTCCAAAAATGCAAAAAGACTTTTCTGTTTCTAAAACAAAACAAACAAACAAAAAAAGTAATGTTTTATATTAGAAGTCAATACTGTGAAAGAGTAACTTACAGTTCTGAATATTTTTTGAACCTGATATGTGGCAGATAGCATTTCTGCTAAATGGACAGAGTGAAAAGATACACAGATTGATACAAGAATAGGACATCATGACCTAGTCTTTGCTCTAGTGTATAAAGATTTTGCTAAATTTAATCTACGTCTAGAAAAAGTAACAGGAAATTACCAGGATTATTAATATCATAAAAGTGGTCCTTTTTTGGGTTTGGGGCCATTGCTAAGACTAAGTACAGCAAGATAGAACATTAAAGACTGCATTTTTATCACTTATCCACTTAACAGTTTGGTATATTTGCAGGGTGTAGATGTGAGGGTAGGTAGGCTATTTTAGATTGCCAAAAAACTTCCATATTCTTCAGACACTACAGTTGGGACTGATGTCACCTAATTTAAATGTTGAAAAGTTAAACATCTACTCCTTAGTTAGCCATTCTATGTGTTTTTATATTCAGTGAAGAGAAACAGGCACTGAACCTGTCAGTACAACTTCAGTATCCCAATGTAGACACCTTTCTCAGAGAAAGATGAAGCTCACTGAAAAGCTGTTTCTTTGACAAATTGGTTTGTTCAGAGTTAGAAACAAGATGGCTATGCTATAACCAAATCTTCTGAATTAATTACTGTTTTAGGTCATGTGGATGACTGTGCATAACACTTGAGTGAGTTATTTGGGCCTTACAATGCCCAATGTATGACACTGTATGCTAAATTCATCAAATATATTTTTTCTTAATGGAAGAACAGCTGTTTCTGAAGTTGATGTGGAATGAACAGAAAAGTAAAGCCAGCTATCTTCCTCTCTGCTGGTTCATGAAGTTTTGGGCACAGTTAGAAGAGATATAAGAAGCCTCCCTCTCCCCAACTCCTTCTTACTGTTTTTCATTGTCTCCAATACTGATTAGGTCTTGCAAAAGGATGAATAAGTTAATAAAAATGCAATATATATGTTCTATGTCAAAAGAAATAAACTATAAGGGTAGAGATCAAATTATGAGAAATAGTTCTTATTTGCTAGATGTAGTATGGTATTTCTCTCTTTGCAAACAAATAGCTTAGTGATTATTTCTGGTGTCCTGATTTCTCTAACTATTAAGAACTATCAGTCAATCCTCTTCTATGTAAACATGACAAAAAATGCATGAAGATTAATCTTGATTTGATTTTTTTTTCACTGCTACATGATAGAAAGTGTGAAAAATTTCAAATAATATTCTGTTTTATCTCTGAAGTGTGATTGTTTCATTTGGAATTTTACTGTTAAAAATACTTCTAAAATAATAATTTTCCTTTAAAGAAAATACTTTTTCTTTAAAATCCAGATATCACATTCATGTAAAAATTTCAATTAAATATTAATAGACCAAGTACATAATATCTAGTTTAGTGTACCTATATCTTATTCAACTAAAACAATTTTCATAAATTGGGTTCTACTTACATTTGCAGAGCAGTGAGATGTGTTAAATTGGTAAAAAAATAACAAAAAACTTTCCTTTCAAGCAGGTGGAATAAAAGTGCTCCAAATGCCTTATTGAAACTAATGAACCAAAAAAGTAATTTGCTAGATCCAAACAGAAACTAGCCTTTGGAGAAGGAAAAAGAGTAAAGCCTTATGTATAGCGTTGGCTTTAATCTACCCTGCAGTCTGTTATCTCCTACAGCAAAAAGACAAGAGGGCAAACTGAATATACACAGCATATGCTGCTACTGGCAAACTTATGTCTCTGCTAATAAAAGGGGTTAAACATCATGATATTCTGGAAAGTACTGCGCATACGTGCTTCATTTCAATTTTAACCAAACAAATTCTAGCACACAATTTTGCTGGAATTACATCATTAAAGCTGAAAATAGTTGCCTTCACTACACATATAAAAAGGCAGTAAAGAATCACACAGTGGGGTTGAATGCTCTGGGGCCAGATGAACATGACATTTATAAACATGTTACTATGCTTACTATACCTTCACATGTACCACCATGAAAAGAGCAGTAACACTTGCATTAAATATATTGTAACCTGGCCTTCTCTGAGGGGAGCAAGAAGGTGATTGTGACAGAGTAGGCTTTACAGATCACTGAAACAATCTTAAATATCACCCTCATAGGAATGATATGGTGCAATTATTGAAAGAAATTGTAACAAGAAAGCATGAGTTACACTGGAAGCCACATTAATTTGATGACAAATTCCAAAATAAAAATATTTTTTCAAAAGGATCCCTAATATCAACATAAGTTATTGATTCTATCTGTTTTATTATAATGCTGGCAGAAAGTAATGGTTGGATAATGATTTTATTATGGATGACTACTGGGTTTTACATACCGGATAGATTATTCCTAGGATGATTTTTTTTCTTGAAGGATGGGTAGCGCCATAATTCTTTTCTGGAAGTTTCATTACATATTATTGAATCAAGTTTTATATCACTTTTCATCTGTGATAGAAAATACAAATGGGGTTGTTAAAAAGTAGTACAAACCACTTGCTTGCAAAGAATGGGAGTGGAATATAAAAGAGAACTGTCTAACTGAAGTTCATTTTTCAGTGGCATATAAAATTCTTCTATTTCACTTTTTTCACCCATAATCACATGGTTAAATCTATCAGAACAAATGAAATCTTAATTAAAATAATTAGGAATTTTAAATCTGTATTTTTTCTATTAAACTCCTTAAGTCTTAGTCAATACATTGCGCAAGAATATGCCATAAAAAATGTTCTTAACTGTATTATGCTATAAAGTGAAAGTCATAGGACAAACCTCTTAGTTCAGTTTTGTTTCCTTGTTTTCCTTTTGACCTTAAATAGCCTTCTGTAATTATGGCAACAAAATTCACTGAAAATAAGTTTCAAGATATTTTGTGACATCATACCATCATACATATTGTAACAGCTAGCACTAAACTTTTTACTATAGTAGGTCCAGTGAATAATATGTTCTGTTTTATAACCCTAAACCAATTCATCTAATGCTATCTATAAAATATCTATTCTTCTTTTTGGAGCATTTTCAGTCAGATTTCAGTTGTTTCCAGCTCCATACTTTTCTTCCTCCTATCCATCACTGATAAACCCTCAATATTATGTAAGTGCAGTACAAGCCAAAAGACTGTCAGAGCCAAACATAAAAGGCTGTGTCCTCATCTAAATTTTGATTTTGTCATACATTCCAAAATGTCAGGCTCAAGTTAGATGAGAAACATTACTACATCCCTTGATCCACTGCACACATTACTGTTGATTTATCTCAGTAAGCAGTCAACCTTTGTTTCCAGGGAAAATGCTGACTAATGGTCAGGTTGTATACTGGGGCCCCTTGATTCTGTTTTTGCATAGCAGCTATCCAGCCTATCAGTCCCCAGATATTTTTATACATGAGTTTTAAATGCACACACACGACTTTGTTGATCTTGACCAGGTTCCTACAGGTTCAGCATTCCACTTTAATGAGATTCCTCTGAACAGCATCCCTATCCTCCAGAATAATGGCAGCATTCCCCCACCTCAATGCAATGTCACTCGCAAACCTGCTAAGGATGATGTTCTTCTCAGGCTTATTGATGAGAACATTAAACATTTCTGAACACTTTACTAAAGATCCTATTCTCTTAGGATGACTGCAGGCAAAAAAATGTATTGACCAGTTTTCCTGTGTTGAGAGTAGCAGGCCCAGACTACCTCTCCTTGATAATTTTTGCCAGCACTACAAATAGAAAATTGTTGTCAGAGATCTTCTGGACTATTTGCATCCTAATATGTTCCCCTTTTTAGCAGGTGTCAAAGTTGTCAGAGTCCTCTATGAGAACCACTATTTTCAACTGAGGACTTCCTCTAGATTTTTCAACAACATTTCTCTGCCTACATGCTTTGATTGGGCTGTCTGTTTCTGTATTCACTCTGATCCCTACTCAAAAGCTCTCAAGGCAGTTCCATTTCATAAGAGTTCTTCCACGTGAGCTGCTCCTTTGGGTAGAGTACAAATTGTCCTGCCTTCCATAAAGATATATATATCCGTTTACCTCATTCCAGAAGGGCAAGCAGTTGTCCCACCATGTTGCTGTAATTCATATGACATCATTATTCCATTACTGAACACAGACTTACGGTTGCCACAAGTTCCACTCTTTTTATTTGTCCACTCTATCTTTTGCAGTTCCTCCTCCAGTCATCAGTTTCCCAACAGTGATTTCCTTCAATTCCTAATTGTTATTTGTTTTCCTACTCGGCTGTTTCCTGGTGAAGGCTGGCTTGTCATCTCAGGATCCCATTTGTTTTATAAATTCTGCATGTTTATGTGCAGACACTTCAGATCGGCCCTCAATCATCCCACTTTCTCAAGAGGAGTGAGACAACTCCCCCATTGCACCCTGGGTGCTTTCCCATTTTGTGCAAGGTTTGTTCCCTCATCTGTCAAATTAGCTTCTAAAGATTAGCACTGAAGAAAACAAGTGAGAAGATACAATAAGACCATGCAGTGCAGCTGTTCCACCCTTGGCACTAAAGAAAAAGCACTCGTGGTAAGCAAATAGAGTATACAAGATTACTTCAGGACTAGTTTTTGTACATTCTTAGCATGATAAAATGAAACCTTTGATGATACCATTCCCAGATTTTAAAACACACAGGATTTCTGGATAGGTTAAGAAAATATATATAATTCTCATTGACTTGTTTTCAGAAGTAACCTACAAATCTTGAACTGCATTAAGATATTTACTTCTTTCTTTAGGCTTTTTATGTGGTTTTTTTCCCCCACACTTCCTTGCATCTTTCAGATGTACAGAATTAGCTGCTTCAGACATGGCAGTTCCAAAGTTTCATTAGAAGCAGCCAGAGTATTTTTAATTCCTTCCTTTCTTGAAGATCAACTAATTGCCATCCCCCTCTTTAGAAAAGCAGAATATGAAACTTTCTACTGCTAATTGTAACAAATAAGCAATCCTTCCTTCTAACTATATGAACTATCCTTTACATTTGGACACTTAAGAATTTAGCTTTAGAGTGCAGTATGCCTAAGCTGCCTAAACAATAAATAAGGAAAGACACATTCATATGAACTATTACTAAGTCCCAAATTCTGAATGTCCAGGGTGACAGCACTCTTAAAATGCTTAAAGTTAAGTGTAATAAAAAGCTAGAACACAATGTTACATAATTAGCAAACTGTAAGTTTGTTTTTAAAATATCAGAGTTTACCAAAAAAGTAAATAAAGCAGCTGAAAGCATCAGTGTATCATGAAGAAAAAAATCCTAAATAAATAACTAAGAAGAAAACTCATGTGAAAAGTAGTTTAAATATACAAATTTTCACATAATAGTGAAAAGATATTTGGACAAGTTTTCTATGAAGATCGAAGATCATTTCAACTGCTCTAGTGTAATGGAGTGTTACAGAGGAAGTAAATTGCATTTTACTCCTATTTTAGAACATCTTAAGGGGTTTTTATTAGGTCTAAATGATACCACTAAAGTGCTAATATTTACAGAAGAGTGTAAAGAAATCAGAGTCTCAAAGAGAAGTAAAACGTTGCAGTTATTTTCAGTGGGTAATGTTTCTCTCGTTAGCTGGGTATTTCTTCAGTTTAGTGTTATATTATTCCAGTTTTATGCTAGTAAGACCAAACTAAATTGCTAGTATAACTCTAGTTTTGAATAAAGATTAGGTTTCACATACTTTATGGGTTTTCTTATTCCAAACAAACGTTAGTGTTTTGCTTCAAGTTTATTGATGTACGAAGATTACTAACTATACTTTGTTATGTGTATCTATCTAATAGATTATATTTTCCAATCATATACTGCATTAGAAAATATATATTATATTTTATCCACTACTAATTTTATTTCAATATATAATATTAATTCTAGTACTGATATTTGTCATATTCAGTTATAAGTTTGATTATTATTGAAAAAATTCTAAATAAGTTGCAACGCCCAGGTGAATTTACAATTTTTTACATTTTATATTGCTGAAATAAAATAATTTTTGATTTTTTGATTGCAAGACAAGCTCACAGACCTACCAAAAATTTTCCCCAGTAAAGTTTTCACTTTATCACTGAATCACTGGGTTTCTCTTGGACTGTATGAATGAATAGAAAAATTCAGAGGAAGAGGTATCATAATAGTCATCTATGCTGTTTGCAGGGAGTAGGCCACATCTTTCACAATATTTTTGACTTCCAATATTTTCACACAAGACATCATAAGCTTTCTGTAGAAAAGTATTTTGATCATTCAGTGAAAACATTTTCCAGGACATCTTCTCTGCTAGGCAGTACTCATCAAATAAGAAAATTTATTCAAAAATTATTATTAATAAGACTTTAAATTACATAAAATTTTGAGCCTTTAAACACTTTCAAAATCAAATAATCCTCACTGTAACACTATTGCCTGTTTTATATCAGTATCCTTTTTACTGTTAAAACCAGAAGTGGAGTCTTAATCATGTAAGCTGCCAACAATAAAACCTATCTAAAAAAAAAAGAAAAAATCAATAGACTTTTGGTCATATGCTTTTCTACAAGGAAATGTCTGAAATCTTGACTTTATTTGCCACATTTTAACCATCATTGAGGTGGTCCAGAGAACAACTGTTTTTCAAGGTGAAAGAAAAAGAAAGACTTAGCTTAAATTTTTTGTTTTCCTTAGTGGTAGAATGCAACTTTATCCTTCTTGGAATTTCATAAAGGCCAGAAAAAATGCTATGATCCTACAGAAGTCCAGGGGGTAGATTTTTTTGACAACAAAAATACTTGACTGATCGGAGTCTTTCTGGGTCACAGCAGCTGCTTACAGCAAGGTTTCCCTTGTCTTACCCCATCTCTCTCTAATAGTATTCCTGTTTCTGAAATTCATGTCAAGAGGATCAGCAACAAATGGTACATCCGTTCAAAACATCTGCCTGTCAAAAATTTGAAAAGTTTGGTTTTGTTTTTTTTTTTACAGCCTTCAGTTTTTATCACCTAGACTTCTTTTTAGTGTAAGGTTATGTGGAAGGCAAGAGCAACACCCTTGCAGTTAGCTGACCAAGGACATTGTCTAATGGAGTGTTACAAAAAAGGAGGAAGCCAAACACTGAGGGGGACAAACCCAATCAACAAACAAGAAACAAACTTGGTCAATTATATGATTGATAAAGATGTAGTATGAGAATGTTATTTTGGTAAGGACTGAGGACCTTGATCAAAATGGGTGACCAGGGTCAGGAGGAAGACACTGAAAAAAAACCATACTGAGACATAAGCCTACCACGCTTGTCTGGCAACAAGAGAAACAATGAGAAGAAATAAGCCTCATCAGTCATAATGATTAATTGACTATCAAGAAACTGCAGGAATCACTTCAAAGAGAACCCTTGAATTTTGCAACTGATAAGGATGCAGCCCTGAAGTTTCATGATTATATCAAATCATGAGGCAATCTGCAGAGAAAGGGGGGCCAGGGAGGAACAGAGAAGCAATCAGGCAGAAAGAGGTGTAAAAGGGGTCAGTCATGTATCAAACAGGGCTGATCACCATGCTTGTCTGGCTGAGCCAAGCACCTGATTGCTGCAGTCTGTCCTGTCTTCTCATGTCATTTGAGTAAATATTTTCTTATCCCTCTCTGTGCAATTTCACCCTCTGTCCTGTGTATTTTCTTGGTGCAAGGAATGAGACTGTGGCTGTGGGTGCCCATGTCCTGAGGTGTCAGTAACTGAAGTCAGTGGGGTTTCATCAGCAGCTACTGGAGTCAGTGGGTTTCTTTAACCTCCAGCCACTAAGATGGGAACAGTGAGTACCCAAAGCCAGCTACTGAGGGTACCAGGATGAATCAGGCAAGGGAGGGGCTCAGCATCAGCAGTTAGAGTGGTATCACAGGTCCCATGTGCCTGGTATAATTTGCTGGGGGTATTTGTATCTTTATCAAATTGAGTTTACTTTGGGTGTGCATGTGTATCTGCTAGCAAAGGTCAAGCTGGACAACCTGTTAGCTATGAGTGCCCAGGTCTGGGATAAAGTATCAGGACAGCAGAGTCCACACTTGTATTTGGGGGCCCAGGAGTGTGGGGTGCCTATGGGATGAGTATAGTGTATGGCTCTGTGTGTGTCCTTGTGTGTCAGTCTCTGGGATAGATGTTGAATAAACAGGAAAGCAACAGCCGTGTCCCTCAGCCTGGGCAGAGACCCTGGGTTCCCAGACAGTGAACTGAGCTCCAAGTCCTGGGCTGGAGTTGATGGGGGACATCGCTTAACACTGTATTCTGAATCATGATGAAAGATGGAGAGCAAGCTCTGCAGGTCATGACTATAAACATGGGCTGGAGCTTTAAAAATCAGACACATAATGCAGACTTGTACTGGAGAGCTACAGTTTCCCTGCAGTACTCTTACTATTAATTTCACACTTAATAAAGCCTTTTTCAAACACACTATCTGAGCTAAAATTGTGTATAAGATGATATATCAAGAGTTTTCAAGGATCTGTAAGTAGTGATTACCCCTACACTACTTCTTTATATTCAATAATGATCTTTTCCAAAGAAAAGAAATGTTTCCATCATGGCTAAAGTGCTACAGCTGTCTTATTCATTGTAATGAACTACTTTAAATGAAGAGACTCATTTGTACGAATAAAGAAGTATGTTTCAAGTGGCTCAGTAATTTGTAGGTTTTCATTCTGGAATTAGATGTTTCCTTTCTGTTGTACATAATCTGTGTCCCTTGAGAACCCTTGTTTTCTCACGGTAGATCATACTCCTGAGAATATTAAATATACTCTTCTCATAAAATGTATTTAAAAAGTACCAAAGAGTGATGTGCTAGAACATGAAAGAATAGTAATATTTCTTGTGTTGCAAGCGAAAGTAAAAGCTGACATTTCAGTAATGGCCATTCTAAATTTGAGAGCCTTTATGATATTGTTACAATTACTAAATAAAGGCTTAAATAAATTTTTATATGTCTGAGAGAAAAAATACTTCAAATGTAAGTACAAAGGCATAAAAAGGATATCTGCACTTTGCTTTTCTTCTGTTCCTTTTTAAAATATTTTTTTTTTAATTTTGCTAAATTTTAGTTATGCTGCTTTTGATCAAAGGGCAAAATCCAATTTCTTCCAGTATCTTGTCTGTGTAGTTTCTATGCCATATTAAAAATAAATAAATAAACAAACAAGTCACCAACCACTTAAAGCCCACATTCTGCTAAAGACAGATGTTCCACTCGTGTTTCCTTTGGGAGAAGTTAAATGCAAAAAGATCTGAATAAAAAAAGGCAGTTTACAGTGGTATTGAAAACTGAATTAATGATTAATGTAACAAATCCACCTCTTATCCAAAGTGCAAGCACAAACAAACCAACAGATGTGTGTCTAAAAAGCCAAAAAAGTGCAAAGCAGTAGCTGTAATTTTGAGTTTAGTATGGCAAGAATTATTAATGTGCTATCTTAAAGTCTACTTTGCCCTTGCCAGAAATGGGTAATTTCTCTCTGAAAACTGAGCCCAAGGCTCTCATCCCACAGACAAAACTACACTCAAGGACTATCCAAGATACAGAGATCATGCTGGTAAAGACATATAATATTGCTTCCCATGTAGAAATATCTAGCTTGTGTGTTCTGTGAGCTATTGTAACAAGTAGTATAGAGTTTAGCAAAGAACTGATAAACTGATATCTGTGTGTGAAGATTACCAGAAGCAGTTAGTGGAAATGTGAAAAAAAAAACCCAAACCTAAAACACCTGAAAAAGTGAATTCACTCATTTCCCTTGGCAAACTAAGGAATAGGATTTGGACTTGCACTTGTTTATGGTTGACTTTATGTCTCTTCTGATTTAATATGTTAAAATTTAAGCATAGTCCTATTATAGTATTATAATAGGACTTCTTCTGTGAAGAAGAGTGAGAAGTCATAAAAAGTTGGAATCGAAGGGGAAAAGGAACTAGATAAAATGTGACATTGCTACTTGAAAGGATGTGAGGTAGATTATCTTCCTTATTGTTAATGAGCAGATGTTTGACCCCCTAAAAAGACTGACCTGGCACTGTTTTGTGTGCCTGTTGGAAGCCTTGGGAAAGAGGCCAGGGCAGACTGACCATGGAGAATGAGCGCATCCTTTACATCTTGGCTACAATAGCTCTGACTAAGTGTAAGTTGGGTGGGGAAACTGGAGATATCTGGTACTCCTCAGGGATATATGCCAAGCGAATAAAAGATTTCAGTCCCAAGATTCACAAAAATGTCAGAGATGAATTAAAATAAAATCTTTCATTTCATGTATAAGATAGGAAACCCTAACTAATGGGTAGCAGTAGACTTCTCTGTGTGTGTGTGTGTGTGTGTGTGTGTATTACCGTAGAAGGAAATAGCTTCTACCTAATGTAAAATACATATATTTTTCTTATATTTCTATGTCTTTACATAGATATGGCTGACTCAATTTTTATAGATCTTACGGCAAATAGCTATTCTGTCAGAAAATCACGTACCTTCCATTAAGAGCATCCTAGTAAATTCTATCAGCAATTATTTTCTGTATTATTAGAATAAAATTAACTTTATTCATATTTGTAAACTGCCTTCAATGATCTTTTTCATTACATTAGTCTGAACTTGGATAAATTTGGTGACTTGACCATTCAATATATTTCCAAAGCTGTGATGAGTTTCTAAGTAGCTCTATATCAATAATATATTTTAAACTCTTTTCAGCTAACTTATTAACATTTTTGATGTATTTAGATGATAAATATCTTTAGGGACCCATTCATTTAGCTCTAAAGAGTTGTGTGAAAAGTGATAACATGAAACACAGATATTACATAATTATAATCTACTGCTGTATTGGATGATATTTAGTTTTCCACAATGTATAAAATTGTTCTGAAGTTAATAACATTGGACAAAGAAAGAAACAAGGAAAGGTTTAATAACTATGACTCACATACTAAAGGGTGTCAGTACCTGAATGCTTGCATAAGAAGGGTAATTAAAAAGGAATTTATGATGCAGACTTAAATTTACAAAGAGGTATACTTCTTTCTGTATTTGTATTTCATCTGGATGAAATTTGTAAACTCATTTTTGCAACTAACATATGGATTAAGATTGTAGTTGCAATTCTCCTTAATTTAATGACAAAATTTGTCAATGTGCTTTTCTATCTCTCAGAAAATATATGTGAGTAACAAAGGCTTTTAAACTCTGAACTTTATTACCCATAGTATCATCAAAACCGTTGTTTTACCATCAGAATGCAACTTCAATTACTTTCTCCTTATTCTTTGTCGCAGACTGCACACAGAGTTTTAATGCTATGCATAAAAAGATTGTTGCAAAAGGATTAAAACAAAAATTGAAAATATAAATTATTATGGTGTGTTAAAAAAATTATAAATTTATTTTGAAAAGTCTTTAATTAGAAACCCATATTGACTTTTTTGTCCTTCCTGAAGCATCTCTTGTGTCATAGAATAGAGAGAGTTTCATTATTCCACGTTAGCCATTTGTTTTATTTAGTGTTAAGGCTGTATGCCCTTGATTCCAGAGAAAACAAACACTGAATCTAGAATTAGTAATTGTAGGAGTGGTAAGCATGGAATTAAAACCCCAGAAACCCCGTGAGAATTCGTGGTGGAAAGATCCTAGTTCCACCCCCAGGATAAAGATGTCTGGGGTATAGTCTGAATGCTGACCACTCCTATGACTCCTCCTCATTGCTTGTCACTGGTTTTCCCGTTCGTCTATCCAAGTTTGATCCTTTCCCTTCTTCCAGAGAGTTCTCAGTTCTGTACATTGTGATTTGTCTGTTGCCGGTTATCCCCCCCCGGTTCCTTACCATTGGAAGTAAACCCCTGTCCCTTCCCCAACTCCACCCCTTCGGTCGTTCCCTATTGGCCCTCATGTTCCGTTATGTACCCTTGCATGAGCTAGCTCGAGGCTCTTCTGCCCCGGGATTGAGAGCAATAAAGTACTCTGTTACCCAAGGCGAGAGTCCTCCCTGATTCTCCGCGGCACCCCAGGGAAATCCTAGGATCCTCCGACGCTCCCTCTCTCCTAGGAGACGGCTAGTCTCCCACGTCTGTCCAGCGAAAGCTTAGGACATTCGTGGTCCGCTGGGAGGGGACGGGGCAACCACCGGCAGGAGGCTCCCGGGACGGGGATCCGCAGAAAAACCCCTCAGCGGCTTTTCTGCGGCGGTTTGGCGCCCAACGTTCTGGTTTCTCCGAACCAGTCAGGACTGCTCGTTTACCACCGACGACGACGCGCGTTGAGAGCCAACCCCTGCATTTCTCCTCTGTTTTAGAGGGGGGATTTGCAGGGAGAACAGTGATCTCCCAGCAGGTCAGTGGGAGAGCTGTTCTCGGCGGAGACCTCACCTCCGGATTTCAGTTCGTTTTTGTGGATTTTAGGGGCTCGGTGGCCCGAAGTGAGAGGCTTGGTAGCCTGAGAAATCGCAGCTGCGTGGAAGGCGTCGGAGCGCCGGTGCGTTAAGAGAGCGGTAAGCTCGGTGTTTATTCCCTTTTATTTTACGGAGGTGAGCACAGAAATTTCTTGGCAGAAATGGGCAACCAGCTGTCAAGAAAGAACCGGGAGATTTCTAGTTTATATTATACTGTTAAACTTAGACTACAAGATAGCGGGGAAAATTTTGATAAGATTTTGTTAAGAAAATTTGTAAAGTGGATCATTAAGTATGTGCCCTTTTCACAGCCTTCCGTTGTTCTAAGAGTTCAGGTTTGGGATGATGTGGGACAAAAGTTAACAGAGTTTTTCGAACGAGGAGATGATTCAGTTAGACAGTTTTTTCCTTTACAAGTTTTAATTTATCGTGTCTGGGCGAGTAATGGGGAGAGTTTGAGAGTTGCCGATGTTGAAACCCCTGCCCCATATGAACCCCGTATCTCCCTCGATCCCGACCCCGCTACCCCGAGTAGTCAACCCACGCAGGTACCCCCCGATTGCCGTGGGCGCGGGGGAGAAATCCGGGGTGCTAAAGACCCCGACCCGCGCGGGAAGACCACCGACCCCTTCTGTCCCGGGACGGGCAAACCCGAGACAGACCCTACCCTTACCCTCATTCCTAACCCCTCTCCCCCAGTCGCGCCTGTTGCGCCTAGTCCCCCCGGTTACCGTAGTTGCTTAGATTTTTTAACGGCGCCACATAAAGATGGCGACAAAGAAACACGAACTGCGCCACAGGATGGCGGGGTGACCGTTAGAGAAATGCCGCATTGCGGCACTTGCTGTTCGAAGTGCGCGCGCACGGGAGATCGCGGCGAGGAACACCTAACCCCCTCCCCTAGCCCTACCCCCTTGGCGTCGATTGGTCACGCGTCGATCCCCCCCTCTGCGGCGGGAGATCGCGGCGGGAAACCCCTAACCCCCTCCCCTAGCCCTACCCCCTTGGCGTCGATTGGCCACGCGTCGGTCCCACCCTCTGCGGCCGGAGATGTCAATCCGACGGGTCCCCTCCCGCCTTCCCTGCTCCACCCCCCAACACCCTCCACCCCTGCCGTCGCGCACCCCGCTCACCTTCCTGTCTCGTCCCCTGGGAACCCCGCCCCCCTTCCACTTTCCCACGCCCAGACTTCCAGTTCCCACGGGTCTGAGCCGGGAGGGGGGACGACGGAGGCTTGCCAAGCCTTCGCAGCTGCAGCCATTCCATTCGCTGCTCCAGTTACATACAACCGGCAAGGGTTAAACCCACGGTGGGAACCACTGTCACAGTGGATCATTAAAGATATTTGTAAGGCAGGAAAAGATTTTGGGCGAAATTCATCATATTTTAAAAGTCTAGTTAATGCAACCTTCGAGTCATCCACCTTGGTATCAAAAGACATTAAGAGTTTAATGACAAGTTTACTATTAGAACCCCAATATTGGGTGTGGGAGAAGAAGTGGAGGAGAGAACTCCACAAGCTGCTTGAGATATACAAAAGAGACCCTAATAAAGCAGCACTTACTATGGATCACCTAGCGGGTGATGGGAACTTCTCTAAGCCCCAAGATCAAGCTGCGAACGTGCCAGAGGAGGTGTTGCATGAAATCCAGAATGTGGCAAAGAGGATTTTGTTTAGTATTCCCGTAGACCTGGCACCAATTAAAAGCTATGCTGATATCAAGCAGGGACCCAATGAAAGCTTTGTAATCTTTGTAGACCGCCTTCGCGAAGCGATGGCTTGGACAATTACTAATCCCGATCTGCTACGGGAAATGCTTCTAGAAATGGTAAGGCAGAACGCTAATGAGGACTGCCGCCGTATCATAGATACCCTACCCGCCGAACCACCCCCTTCCATTGACTTAATTACCGAGAGGTGCTCTGAGATCCGGGAAAAACCAGCCAAAGAAACTAGAGATTCCCATCCAAGGGTCAAAACCACCGTGTTTACCACTGAAACGGACACTCGTCCCAAACCGAAATGCTTTAATTGTGGGCTCCCTGGACACTTTGCCAAAAACTGTAAAAAGCCAAAACCATCAGCGCCGAAACCAATGTCTAACAACAATAATACTAATGTCACTGCACCCCCGAGCACAGTGTCGTTCCAGCAGCCACCGACATCTCAAAATGTCGTGATGCCGCCATGGATGATGTCCCCGCTGGGGTTTCCCTGGTGGACCCAAACGTCAACCGGTATGTTCCCCACTCCGGGAAACGGGGATGGGAGCGTGGAGCAGCGTCACGCTCCCCAGCCAACAAATTAAAGGCTGCAACCCGCGGGAGCTCCGTGCCATCCCCATCGCGAACTTTAGAAACACCCGATGGAGCGCCGGAGCGAGAGGTATGTTACCGATATGACATCGTCACTGCTTTTACCTTGCATTTAGTACCGGGGGAATTCCAGCATGTTGCAGTGACTCTGAAACACCCACCCCCACACTCAATGACTGTATTATTAACCGGAGACTCTTCTCGGGGACCTCCGGGAATCTATGTTATTCCTGAAATTAGAGACTACCGCCCAGGGAAGAACCTGTCTTTAGCTATATGCCCAAATACAACTCCCTGGTTTCTTTCCAAAAATACATGGATCGGGCAAGCCATCGTTTTACCTGACTGCCTGCCAAGAGATCGACGTACCCCATGTATTTGGTGGACCGAGGTCGTCGGAAAAGACAAACCTATCATAGACTGTAAAATAGACAATGGGAGATCTTCCTTTCACAGTTATGGACTCTTAGACACAGGTGCTGATGTTACTATCATTTCACAAGCCGAATGGCCCCAAGGGTGGGGACCGAAAGAAGCCCCACAGAGTATCTATGGAGTAGGGGGCCCAGTTACCCCGAGAAAAAGCACCTCTGACATTGTCATCCAGAGCCCTGACGGACATACCGCTTCTGTAAAACCATTTATTCTCCCTTTGGGATTTAATTTACTTGGCAGGGACGTAATGTCCCAGTGGGGGGCAACCCTAGAAATTCCTCGAACTCCATCAGAGAGGGATTTCTAGGGGGGTCACTGCTGCACGCACCACTCCAGCCATTAAGTGGCTGACCGATCAACCCGTCCGAGTGGAGCAGTGGCCCCTCAAGGACGACAAATTGCGTGCTTTAGAACAACTGGTAGAAGAACAATTAGCCAAAGGACATTTAGCACCCTCCACAAGTCCATGGAATACCCCAGTATTCGTCATCAAAAAGCCTGGGAAAGATAAATGGAGGCTCCTCCAGGACCTCAGGGCAGTCAATAAGGTCATGGAGGAAATGGGACCACTACAGCCTGGCCTCCCATCACCATCCATGCTGCCCCGGGGATGGCCGGTAGCAATCATTGACATTAAAGACTGTTTCTTTTCTATCCCGTTGAACCCTGCCGACGCGCCCAGGTTCGCCTTCTCTGTCCCCACCCAGAACCGGGAGGCGCCAATGAAGAGATACCATTGGCTCGTATTACCGCAGGGAATGAGAAATTCCCCGGTAATATGCCAATGGTACGTCTCCGAGGTGCTCTCCCCAGTCAGGAAGACGTACCCAAAGGCGCGAATCGTCCACTATATGGACGATGTGTTAGTGTGCGCGCCAGAACAAGACCTAATGGACCGCACGCTAACTGCCGTCATCGAAGCCATCAAGGCAGCAGGGATGGAGATTCAGACCGAAAAAATTCAACGACGAGAGCCATGGAAATATCTGGGTGTCAAAATCTCCGAGCAGACCATCGTTCCCCAGCTTCTCCAGATAGAGGAAGATCCGAAGACCCTCAGACAACTCCACCAGCTCTGCGGGTCCATCAATTGGATCAGACCCCTGCTCGGACTCCAGACAGCAGAACTGGCACCGTTGTTCCAGTTGCTCCGAGGTGGTCAAGCGCTGGACGCTCAGATAGAAATGACACCCGAGGCTCGACAAGTTATCGACAAGGTACTGTTTACTATAAGGACACGTAGGGCACATAGAACCAACCCTGACCTCCCTTTCAGATACATCATTCTGGGAAAGACACCGTGGTATTATGGGTTGGTGTTTCAATGGGACGAAGGGGTCAAGGATCCACTCTTGATCATAGAGTGGGTATTCCTACCCCACACTCCGTCCAAAACCATCTCGAGGCCACAAGACTTGGTGGCAGAGCTCATTACGCGAGCTCGGCGTCGGCTCCGCACCCTCGCAGGGTGTGACTTTGCGTACATGACGTTACCCTGGAAATTAGACCAATTTGAAAACGTTTTTCAAGAAAGCGAAAGCCTCCAATTAGCCCTTGACAGTTACACAGGCCAAATTGAAAACAAAAAACTAAAACATGAGCTGTTTAATACAGAATTTCAATTGGCCCCGAAATTCATTCAAAGTAAAACCCCTATTTCCGACGCCGTGACAGTTTTTACCGACGGCTCTGGGTCGTCTCACAAGTCAGTTTTGACTTGGAGGGATCCAGTTTCCCTCGAGTGGGACGAGGAAGTTCACATTGTGGAGGGCTCCCCACAAATCGCTGAACTTGCCGCGGTAGTCAGGGTGTTCGAAAGGTTCCAGGAGCAACCTATCAATCTGGTCACCGATTCGGCTTATGTGGCCGGTGTAGTATCTAGGGCTGAGCATTCGTTACTAAAAGAGGTTCCAAACCAGAAATTATTTGGCTTGCTTGCGAGATTAATCGAGCTCCTATCCCACCGCAAGCACCAATATTACGTCATGCATGTAAGGTCACATTCCAACTTACCTGGTTTCATCTCCGAGGGAAATGCGAGAGCAGACGCCCTAGCGATGCCTGTCCTACATTGCAATACCCCAGACATCTTTGCACAGGCACGCTTGAGCCACCAGTGTTATCACCAGAATGCGCCCGCGCTCAGGAGAATGTTCGGCCTCTCCTTAGAGCAAGCTCGCGCCATAGTGGCCACATGCCCAAACTGCCAATCATTTCAAGTACCTACATTCGATCAAGGAGTCAACCCAAGAGGGTTCAACTCCAATGAATTATGGCAAGTGGACGTGACCCACTTTTCTCCCTTCGGCATGCTCAAATACATCCACGTGTCAGTAGACACATTTTCAGGGGCTGTATTTGCGTCTGCCCATACGGGAGAAAAGGCACGAGATGTCAAAAAACATCTTACGATGGCATTCTCAGTGCTGGGTGTTCCGAAAGAAATAAAAACAGACAATGGTCCTGCATATGCCTCCGCAGCCATCAGAGGATTTATGCAGGACTGGGGCGTCAAACATATAACTGGCATTCCGCATTCTCCCACTGGGCAAGCCCTGGTGGAGAGAAAGCACCGCGACCTGAAAAGGATCCTTGTACAGCAGCGGGGAGAGGCAGAGGGAAAGTCGCCCATTGAGCGCCTCTGTAAGGCTCTGATAACACTAAATTTCCTAAATTGTTCCGAAAACGAGCCAACTCCCCCCGTATTTAGGCATTTTACTAATCAGGCCCGAAGTAAATTGGCAGAACGACCGCCTGTGCTGTACAAGGACCCAGAAAGCCACCAGGTGATGGGGCCAGCGCCATTAATCGTTTGGGGGAGGGGATATGGTTGTGTCTGCACCCCAGGCGGACCGCGCTGGCTCCCGGCGAAAAACATCAAGCCATTCAGAGAGGAATGCCACAGCCCCCAACAAATACCTGGACACGATGAGACCACCACGTGGAAACGCAGGAGGAAGAAAGCCCCGCGTCCACCTCGGGGGCAACTGACCAACCCAGACCAGCCGAGATATCCCACCAGAGAAAGAA
>JAVTVJ010010704.1:0-13357 GCA_034509425.1 Eopsaltria australis
TAGTCTGAATGCTGACCACTCCTATGACTCCTCCTCGTTGCTTGTCACTGGTTTTCCCGTTCGTCTATCCAAGTTTGATCCTTTCCCTTCTTCCAGAGAGTTCTCAGTTCTGTACATGGTGATTTGTCTGTTGCCGGTTATCCCCCCCCCGGTTCCTTACCATTGGAAGTAAACCCCTGTCCCTTCCCCAACTCCACCCCTTCGGTCGTTCCCTATTGGCCCTCATGTTCCGTTATGTACCCGTGCATGAGCTAGCTCGAGGCTCTTCTGCCCCGGGATTGAGAGCAATAAAGTACTCTGTTACCCAAGGCGAGAGTCCTCCCTGATTCTCCGTGGCACCCCAGGAAAATCCAAGGATCCTCCGACGCTCCCTCTCTCCTAGGAGACGGCTAGTCTCCCACGTCTGTCCAGCGAAAGCTTAGGACATTCGTGGTCCGCTGGGAGGGGACGGGGCAACCACTCGCAGGAGGCTCCCGGGACGGGGATCCGCAGAAAAACCCCTCAGCGGCTTTTCTGCGGCAGTTTGGCGCCCAACGTTCTGGTTTCTCCGAACCAGTCAGGACTGCTCGTTTACCACCGACGACGACGCGCGTTGAGAGCCAACCCCTGCATTTCTCCTCTGTTTTAGAGGGGGGATTTGCAGAGAGAACAGTGGTCTCCCAGCAGTTCAGTGGGAGAGCTGTTCTCGGCGGAGACCTCACCTCCGGATTTCAGTTCGTTTTTGTGGATTTTAGGGGCTCGGTGGCCCGAAGTGAGAGGCTTGGTAGCCTGAGAAATCGCAGCTGCGTGGAAGGCGTCGGAGCGCCGGTGCGTTAAGAGAGCGGTAAGCTCGGTGTTTATTCCCTTTTATTTTACCGAGGTGAGCACAGAAATTTCTTGGCAGAAATGGGCAACCAACTGTCAAGAAAGAACGGGGAGATTTCTAGTTTATATTATACTGTTAAACTTAGACTACAAGATAGCGGGGAAAATTTTGATAAGATTCTGTTAAGAAAATTTGTAAAGTGGATCATTAAGTATGTGCCCTTTTCACAGCCTTCCGTTGTTCTAAGAGTTCAGTTTTGGGATGATGTGGGACAAAAGTTAACAGTGTTTTTCGAACGAGGAGATGATTCAGTTAGACAGTTTTTTCCTTTACAAGTTTTAATTTATCGTGTCTGGGCGAGTAATGGGGAGAGTTTGAGAGTTGCCGATGTTGAAACCCCTGCCCCATATGAACCCCCTATCTCCCTCGATCCCGACCCCGCTACCCCGAGTAGTCAACCCACGCAGGTACCCCCCGATTGCCGTGGGCGCAGGGGAGAAATCCGGGGTGCTAAAGACCCCGACCCGCGCGGGAAGACCACCGACCCCTTCTGTCCCGGGACGGGCAAACCCGAGACAGACCCTACCCTTACCCTCATTCCTAACCCCTCTCCCCCAGTCGCGCCTGTTGCGCCCAGTCCCCCCGGTTACCGTAGTTGCTTAGATTTTCTAACGGCGCCACATAAAGATGGCGACAAAGAAACACGAACTGCGCCGCAGGATGGCGGGGTGACCGTTAGAGAAATGCCGCATTGCGGCACTTGCTGTTCGAAGTGCGCGCGCGCGGGAGATCGCGGCGAGGAACACCTAACCCCCTCCCCTAGCCCTACCCCCTTGGCGTCGATTGGTCACGCGTAGATCCCACCCTCTGCGGCGGGAGATCGCGGCAGGAAACCCCTAACCCCCTCCCCTAGCCCTACCCCCTTGGCGTCGATTGGCCACGCGTCGGTCCCACCCTCTGCGGCCGGAGATGTCAATCCGACGGGTCCCCTCCCGCCTTCCCTGCTCCATCCCCCAACACCCTCCACCCCTGCCGTCGCGCACCCCGCCCACCTTCCTGTCTCGTCCCCTGGGAACCCCGCCCCCCTTCCACTTTCCCACGCCCAGGCTTCCAGTTCCCACGGGTCTGAGCCGGGAGGGGGGACGACGGAGGCTTGCCAAGCCTTCGCAGCTGCAGCCATTCATTCGCTGCTCCAGTTACATACAACCGGCAAGGGTTAAACCCACGGTGGGAACCACTGTCGCAGTGGATCATTAAAGATATTTGTAAGGCAGGAAAGGATTTTGGCCGAAATTCATCATATTTTAAAAGTCTAGTTAATGCAACCTTTGAGTCATCCACCCTGGTATCAAAAGACATTAAGAGTTTAATGACAAGTTTACTATTAGAACCCCAATATTGGGTGTGGGAGAAGAAGTGGAGGAGAGAACTCCACAAGCTGCTTGAGATATACAAAAGAGACACTAATAAAGCAGCACTTACTATGGATCACCTAGCGGGTGATGGGAACTTTTCTAAGCCCCAAGATCAAGCTGCGAATGTGCCAGAGGAGGTGTTGCATGAAATCCAGAATGTGGCAAAGAGGATTTTGTTTAGTATTCCCGTAGACCTGGCACCAATTAAAAGCTATGCTGATATCAAGCAGGGATCCAATGAAAGCTTTGTAATCTTTGTAGACCGCCTTCGCGAAGCGATGGCTCGGACAATTACTAATCCCGATCTGCTACGGGAAATGCTTCTAGAAATGGTAAGGCAGAATGCTAATGAGGACTGCCGCCGTATCATAGATACCCTACCCGCCGAACCACCCCCTTCCATTGACTTAATTACCGAGAGGTGCTCTGAGATCCGGGAAAAACCAGCCAAAGAAACTAGAGATTCCCATCCAAGGGTCAAACCCACCGTGTTTACCACTGAAACGGACACTCGTCCCAAACCGAAATGCTTTAATTGTGGGCTCCCTGGACACTTTGCTAAAAACTGTAAAATGCCAAAACCATCAGCGCTGAAACCAATGTCTAACAACAATAATACTAATGCCACTGCACCCCCGAGCACAGTGTCGTTCCAGCAGCCACTGACATCTCAAAATGTAGTGATGCCGCCATGGATGATGTCCCCGCTGGCGTTTCCCTGGTGGACCCAAACGTCAACCGGTATGTTCCCCACTCCGGGAAACGGGGATGGGAGCGTGGAGCAGCGTCACGCTCCCCAGCCAACAAATTAAAGGCTGCAACCAGCGGGAGCTCCGTGCCATCCCCATCGCGAACTTTAGAAACACCCGATGGAGCGCCGGAGCGAGAGGTATGTTACCGATATGACATCGTCACTGCTTTTACCTTGCATTTAGTATCGGGGGAATTCCAGCACGTTGCAGTGACTCTGAAACACCCACCCCCACACTCAATGACTGTATTACTAACCGGAGACTCTTCTCGGGGACCTCCGGGAATCTATGTTATTCCTGAAATTAGAGACTACCGCCCAGGGAAGAACCTGTCTTTAGCTATATGCCCAAATACAACTCCCTGGTTTCTTCCCAAAAATACATGGATCGGGCAAGCCATCGTTTTACCTGACTGCCTGCCAAGAGATCGACGTACCCCATGTATTTGGTGGACCGAGGACGTCGGAAAAGACAAACCTATCATAGACTGTAAAATAGACAATGGGAGATCTTCCTTTCACAGTTATGGACTCTTAGACACAGGTGCTGATGTTACTATCATTTCACAAGCCGAAGGGCCCCAAGGGTGGGGAACGAAAGAAGCCCCACAGAGTATCTATGGAGTAGGGGGCCCAGTTACCCCGAGAAAAAGCACCTCTGACATTGTCATCCAGAGCCCTGACGGACATACCGCTTCTGTAAAACCATTTATTCTCCCTTTGGGATTTAATTTACTTGGCAGGGACGTAATGTCCCAGTGGGGGGCAACCCTAGAAATTCCTCGAACTCCATCAGAGAGGGATTTCTAGGGGGGTCACTGCTGCACGCACCACTCCAGCCATTAAGTGGCTGACCGATCAACCCGTCCGAGTGGAGCAGTGGCCCCTCAAGGACGACAAATTGCGTGCTTTAGAACAACTGGTAGAAGAACAATTAGCCAAAGGACATTTAGCACCCTCCACAAGTCCATGGAATACCCCAGTATTCGTCATCAAAAAGCCTGGGAAGGATAAATGGAGGCTCCTCCAGGACCTCAGGGCAGTCAATAAGGTCATGGAGGAAATGGGACCACTACAGCCTGGCCTCCCATCACCATCCATGCTGCCCCGGGGATGGCCGGTAGCAATCATTGACATTAAAGACTGTTTCTTTTCTATCCCGTTGAACCCTGCCGACGCGCCCAGGTTCGCCTTCTCTGTCCCCACCAAGAACCGGGAGGCGCCAATGAAGAGATACCATTGGCTCGTATTACCGCAGGGAATGAGAAATTCCCCGGTAATATGCCAATGGTACGTCTCCGAGGTGCTCTCCCCAGTCAGGAAGACGTACCCAAAGGCGCGAATCGTCCACTATATGGACGATGTGTTAGTGTGCGCACCAGAACAAGACCTAATGGACCGCACGCTAACTGCCGTCATCGAAGCCATCAAGGCAGCAGGGATGGAGATTCAGACCGAAAAAATTCAACGACGAGAGCCATGGAAATATCTGGGTGTCAAAATCTCCGAGCAGACCATCGTTCCCCAGCTTCTCCAGATAGAGGAAGATCCGAAGACCCTCAGACAACTCCACCAGCTCTGCGGGTCCATCAATTGGATCAGACCCCTGCTCGGACTCCAGACAGCAGAACTGGCACCGTTGTTCCAGTTGCTCCGAGGTGGTCAAGCGCTGGACGCTCAGATAGAAATGACACCCGAGGCTCGACAAGTTATCGACAAGGTACTGTTTACTATAAGGACACGTAGGGCACATAGAACCAACCCTGACCTCCCCTTCAGATACATCATTCTGGGAAAGACACCTTGGTATTATGGGTTGGTGTTTCAATGGGACGAAGGGGTCAAGGATCCACTCTTGATCATAGAGTGGGTATTCCTACCCCACACTCCGTCCAAAACCATCTCGAGGCCACAAGACTTGGTGGCAGAGCTCATTACGCGAGCTCGGCGTCGGCTCCGCACCCTCGCAGGGTGTGACTTTGCGTACATGACGTTACCCTGGAAATTAGACCAATTTGAAAACGTTTTTCAAGAAAGCGAAAGCCTCCAATTAGCCCTTGACAGTTACACAGGCCAAATTGAAAACAAAAAACTAAAACATGAGCTGTTTAATACAGAATTTCAATTGGCCCCGAAATTCATTCAAGGTAAAACCCCAATTTCCGACGCCGTGACAGTTTTTACCGACGGCTCTGGGTCGTCTCACAAGTCAGTTTTGACTTGGAGGGATCCAGTTTCCCTCGAGTGGGACGAGGAAGTTCACATTGTGGAGGGCTCCCCACAAATCGCTTAACTTGCCGCGGTAGTCAGGGTGTTCGAAAGGTTCCAGGAGCAACCTATCAATCTGGTCACTGATTCGGCTTATGTGGCCGGTGTAGTATCTAGGGCTGAGCATTCGTTACTAAAAGAGGTTCCAAACCAGAAATTATTTGGCTTGCTTGCGAGATTAATCGAGCTCCTATCCCACCGCAAGCACCAATATTACGTCATGCATGTAAGGTCACATTCCAACTTACCTGGTTTCATCTCCGAGGAAAATGCGAGAGCAGACGCCCTAGCGATGCCTGTCCTACATTGCAATACCCCAGACATCTTTGCACAGGCACGCTTGAGCCACCAGTGTTATCACCAGAATGCGCCCGCGCTCAGGAGAATGTTCGGCCTCTCCTTAGAGCAAGCTCGCGCCATAGTGGCCACATGCCCAAACTGCCAATCATTTCAAGTACCTACATTCGATCAAGGAGTCAACCCAAGAGGGTTCAACTCCAATGAATTATGGCAAGTGGACGTGACCCACTTTTCTCCCTTCGGCAGGCTCAAATACATCCACGTGTCAGTAGACACATTTTCAGGGGCTGTATTTGCGTCTGCCCATACAGGAGAAAAGGCACGAGATGTCAAAAAACATCTTACGATGGCATTCTCAGTGCTGGGTGTTCCAAAAGAAATAAAAACAGACAATGGTCCTGCATATGCCTCCGCAGCCATCAGAGGATTTATGCAGGACTGGGGCGTCAAACATATAACTGGCATTCCGCATTCTCCCACTGGGCAAGCCCTGGTGGAGAGAAAGCACCGCGACCTGAAAAGGATCCTTGTACAGCAGCGGGGAGAGGCAGAGGGAAAGTCGCCCATTGAGCGCCTCTGTAAGGCTCTGATAACACTAAATTTCCTAAATTGTTCCGAAAACGAGACAACTCCCCCCGTATTTAGGCATTTTACTAATTCGGCCCGAAGTAAATTGGCAGAACGACCGCCTGTGCTGTACAAGGACCCAGAAAGCCACCAGGTGATGGGGCCAGCGCCATTAATCGTTTGGGGGAGGGGATATGGTTGTGTCTCCACCCCAGGCGAACCGCGCTGGCTCCCGGCGAAAAACATCAAGCCATTCAGAGAGGAATGCCACAGCCCCCAACAAATACCTGGACACGATGAGACCACCGCGTGGAAACGCAGGAGGAAGAAAGCCCCGCGTCCACCTCGGGGGCAACTGACCAACCCAGACCAGCCGAGATATCCCACCAGAGAAAGAAGAAACAGCATTTAAAAAGACTTTAATGCCCTTAAATACCTCCCTCCCCCATTCCTACCCCTTTCCTGAGACCCCTTCTTACCTTTCCCTCTCCCTAAGACCTCCTCCTACCTAGTGTTAGAGTGGTAAAGAGGGGAGATGGGAGGGGAAAGACGTCAGATGAGGGAAAGGAAGTCATCAGTAAATATTAGGTGCTGTACTTACCCCTCAATCATGTGTTTTAATCACCCCAGGAAAAGCGGTAACGATGGTGAGAATCCTTGGAGCCCTCGAGCCTGTGCGAGTCATCCTTTTGTTTGCTGCCATAACATCCCTAACACCGACAAGCAGAGGTTGGCTAGTCCAACAGCCCAGAGAGAACGTTTGGGTAACGCTCGCCAAGGCGTTGAAACAAGATAGCATGTGCCTGAGCATGCATTCTGCGAACGATCCCATGTCGACTTGCCTAGTAGGCATCCCCCTGCGAAGAGATGACACCTCCTTCGCAGGTAAAAGGCCCGAACCAGTTGACACCTGGGACGCATGGATGAAGACCCTCCCACACGCACCAGGGGAACCCCAAGAATTGGCGCTGTTGGGGTCCTCAAAAGCAGACTTTTGTATTGGCTTTGATTACTTCCCTAGTTTAGAAGATGCTAAGAAATTTGGAGGATATGGTAAAATTCCATACAAATATGTGCATCCCCTAAAAAGATCAGTTTACAGTTTTGAAAATTGGTGTAACTATACTATGAGATCTGTCTCCAACCGGTCCAAGTCCACGCCAGTCCCGAAGACTCTCCCCTCCGGTGTGTTTTTAATCTGTGGGGATAGAGTCTGGGCCGGGATTCCGTCCCGTCTTTCAGGTGGGCCATGCACGTAGGGCCAACTCACCCTCATGACCCCCAACAAGACTCAAATTTTGGAATGGAGAAAATTCTATAATTTGACCCGTCAAAAAAGATCATTCGAAACTTGGGACGAAAATTGCAATTCGGCTGTTGAACATTGGAGTTTTTCAAAGAGGGTGGCTGCCTCCATATTCGTGCCCTGGGTGGCGGCAGCTAAGGCCTTGGGGGAATTAGGCCATTTAGAGTGTTGGCTTGGCAGACAAGCCAACCTCACGTCCCGGGCATTGACCCAACTGCTAGAAGATGAGGACACTACTAGGCACGCCACCCTGCAGAACAGGGCGGCGATTGACTTTCTCCTCCTCGGACACGGGCACGGGTGCGAGGACTTCGAAGGGATGTGTTGTCTTAACTTGTCGTCCAACGCGAAGAGTATTCACGCAACGCTCCAGGAAATGCGCGGGCACATAGGCCAACTGAAGGTTGAGAGTAAAGACTGGCTCCAATACATGCTAGATGGCCGTGGACTTTCTTCGTGGGCTGTTGGGCTGATAAAATCCTTGTTGTGGATTCTCGTTATTATCGTTATCGTTTTGCTGTTGTTTGCATGTTTAAAAAATGTTGTAGTAAATTTACTCAGAAAAACGTTCTTAGAAAAAAGAAAAGGGGGAGATGTAGGAGTGGTAAGCATGGACTTAAAACCCCAGAAACCCCGTGAGAATTCGTGGTGGAAAGATCCTAGTTCCACCCCCAGGATAAAGACGTCTGGGGTATAGTCTGAATGCTGACCACTCCTATGACTCCTCCTCATTGCTTGTCACTGGTTTTCCCGTTCGTCTATCCAAGTTTGATCCTTTCCCTTCTTCCAGAGAGTTATCAGTTCTGTACATTGTGATTTGTCTGTTGCCGGTTATCCCCCCCCCCGGGTCCTTACCATTGGAAGTAAACCCCTGTCCCTTCCCCAACTCCACCCCTTCGGTCGTTCCCTATTGGCCCTCATGTTCCGTTATGTACCCTTGCATGAGCTAGCTCGAGGCTCTTCTGCCCCGGGATTGAGAGCAATAAAATACTCTGTTACCCAAGGCGAGAGTCCTCCCTGATTCTCCGCGGCACCCCAGGAAAATCCTAGGATCCTCCGACGCTCCCTCTCTCCTAGGAGACGGCTAGTCTCCCACGTCTGTCCAGCGAAAGCTTAGGACATTCGTGGTCCGCTGGGAGGGGACGGGGCAACCACCGGCAGGAGGCTCCCGGGACGGGGATCCGCAGAAAAACCCCTCAGCGGCTTTTCTGCGGCAAGTAATTTACTCCTGAGCTTTTGTATCATGTTGTGCTATATTAATTAAGCAAGACAAGGAATTTATATCTGAGGTGGCAATGATATATAATATAATAATAGGCAAATAATTAGAATATTCTGAAAGAGTGCCAGAGAAGGAAAAAAATCTATTATATTTATTAACTAGACTAATTTGTCATGAGCCTCTACTTGAAACTAGAATATTTTTAAGTTTCAGAAACTTAAACTTCTTTCTGAAAAAAAAAACCCTCAAAACTAATCAGGGGTCAAGAAAACATGGAATAACAGAATCTCAGAATGGCTGAGATTGGAAGGAAGCTTTGAAAGTCATCTGGTCCAACCTTCCTGTTCAAGCACAGCAACCTAGAACAGGTTACCCAGGGCCATATCCAGACAGCTGTTGAATATCACAAAAGGAAGAATCCACAGACTTCCTGGGCAGCTTGCGCCAGTGCTCAGTCAGAAGTGTTTTCTGATGTTCAGAAAGAGCCTCCTGTGTTTAATTTTGTTCCCATTGCCTCTGGTCCTGTCACTGGGCACCTCTGACAGTAAATAACACTAATCGGTCCCAAATCTCTCAGCGTTTCCTCATGTGTGATATTTCCTCATTCTTAATTACTTGTGTGGACTTTTCATTATGTCCACGTCTCCTTTGTACTGGAGAGCCCTGAACTGGATAAAGGAATCCAGGTGTCCACTCACCACTGCTAAGTAAAGCAGGGAAGGACTAAGTCCCTTGGTGTGTTGGCAACACTCTCCCTAATGCAGCACAGGAGAGCATTGGCCTTCTTTGCAGCAGGAGCACATTGCTGGCTTGTGTTCAGCTTGGTGTCTAGCAGGAGCCCCAGATCCTTTCCTGCCAAGCTTCTTTCTAGCAAATTATCCCCTAACATATACTAGTGCCTGCCATTATTCCTCTACAACTGGAGAACTTTGTACATTCCCTTGTTGAACTGCGTGAGACTTCTTTAAGCCCTTTTCTCCAGACTGTCAGAGAACCCTCCTGAGGCACCAGTCTCAGATTTATCATTTACTCCTCCAGGTTTGTTGCCATCTGCAAACTCTGTCCTATCATATGGATCATTATTGAAGATGTTAAATGCAACTGGACCCAATACTGACCCCTGGGTTACCCTGGTAGCCTCCACCTAGGCTTCTGGTCACTTCTGTTCTGACAGTTTTCAATCCAGGGCAGTGTCCAGCCTGTACTTCATCAACTTCTCTGATGGGATCTCATGGGGGACTGTTAAAAGCCTTAGTGAAGTTAGACAGTAACCACTCTTCCTTACCATGCCAGTTGTTTCAGCATAGAAGTTTGTCAAGTTTTCCAAGCATGGCTTCCCTGTTTTTGTCCTTTATAATTAAACTGATAACAATGTCATGAAACACAGACAGTGTATACCAATATTATACCAACATTTTGTATGGTATTCTGACACAAGGATCATTCTGTCTGTTTACCTGTTCATCTATCTGCACGTGTAACATCGTATCGTACCTATATTACAACTATACAGGTTTCTTGATGCGTCTCAATTAGACCAACTTGGAATATTTTCAACAACTGCTTATGTAATCCATTTCTCAAAAGAATAGCAAACATATATTCAATATTTAATTTTTTTCATCTCTTTCGCTTATACCCACTGTAGAAAAGCCTTGCAATCATGTAATTAGATTGCTGACTGTCTGCTCTCAGAAATAACCTTTTTTCTTCAAATAGTTTACTATATCTGAAGATATTACATTAAGACAGGTACTTGTGTGCAGCTCAGAAGTAGCAACATGGACACCTGTGTGGAATAAAGATTCCATCCAGTTGATACACCCACATTGTGTTTCCACGCAGTAATTCCATGCAATATTTATTCTCTAATAATCCTATTGCTCCTATTTTTATTTTTGTTTTTTTTTTTTTTTTTTTTTTTTGTATTTGTTTTTGAATTTTTGTTCTGTTTTGTTATGTTTTTTGTTTTGGGATTTTTTTTGAGTGTGAAATCCTATTTGACTAGAGCCTCTGCCTTTTGGCTGTTCTGCAAAGTAGCTCTGTTTCCTGTAAATACAGGTACCCACAGGTAAGATTTTGACAATATATAGGATTTCTTCCATTTTTTTGCATTTGCAAGCTTCTCTTCCCAATTTTCAGGTTTACTTTTAATTCACCTTCTTCCTATGAGTCTGATGACTGCTAATCCAGTTCATTGAGTTTAGTCACCTAGTTTTACCTTTACTTATTTTGCCTTGAAAAATGTCTCATCTGCTTTTGTCTTTCAGCCTGGCAAATCCAATTTGCTTCTTGTTTATTTCAAAACCTTTAACAGGCTCATTGCTTATTTTAATCAGATCTTTTCTACAGCCTGGTTTCAGCAAAGTGAGAACACACTCTCCATAATTTCATGTTTGACTTAATTTCCTCAGATGCTGCTAAAAATTATTCTCCCTCTCAAATTCTTGATATTTTAAAGTAACAGTTTTCAGATTTTCCATTCTAACTATAAACTTCAAACTTCAGCAGGACAGGGTCATAAATAGTACTTCTTCACTTTAAGTATTTAAACAAGTCTGATCTATAAATGCAGATATTTTTGAAAACTGCTCTTTTGCTCATTGCTCTTTTTAGCACTTCTGCTTCCTGTTACAGAAAGACAAAAATTTGTTCTGGAAATTGCAGTGACATTTCCAGAAGTCTACATGCATAGTTCCTTGCTTTCACTCAGTACTCTTTTCTATTTTTGTGTTTCTAGATGTCATTTTCATTTTCTTTCTGCCCTCCTAATGGTATCTGACATTTATATGATAGTTTTTGAGAACCTGAACTAGAAAAACTTCCACTGAACTAAAGAGACATGTAACAAACAGTGTCTATGCAGTAGTTCTGTAGGAGAAATGGCAAGGAGTGACTAATAACTATTCTGTGTAAAAAGGCACTAGGGAGTACTTCATGAATAAGTAATGTTAACATCAACTTATTAATTAAAATTGTTGCACGAGATAGGCAGTTTCATATCTGAGCCTCAGAGAGTATTAAGATTCTTCATCAAAATGCACTGACTCTTAATATAGATGATGGGTGGTTCTTCCTTACTAAGGTTTTCCCTTCCACCTGAATCAGGCATAACATCTGTATCTAGAAGAAAATCAGCCACTTCTCACTCCTTTTCTTCCTTCCTTCTCTCTCTGTCTGGAATTTTATTCTCTTTCTTAAATATCTTCTCCTTAAGGCCATCCTATTTCTGTTTCTCGCTCTCTACCTTACCCTCAAGTGAAAATATGAAAAAATGAAAATATTCTTCAGAAGTTCAGATTTTCACATATATTGTTTCAAGTGATATAACAAGTCAAATATCAAGCCTTGTAATTTGTGTTTTGTTTTATATATTTAAATCCTTTTAAAACTGTTCCCCAGGGTAAATATTAGGAAAAAGCGGTTATCTGACAATAGCCAGTAAAACGGAATTTTTAATTCACAGAGTGCTAATGGAAATGCAACTGTTCCTGAGAGAAGAAGAAAACAAAGAAGTGAGCATATTGTTTGTCAAAATAAACAATGTTTAACTTCCTCCTTTAAATTTATTTTCAAAATAAAGCATTCCAGAAATAACAAAAAAAAACCCAACAAAACAAACCAACCAAAAAAAAAAAAAACCCCAAAAAAACAAAAAACCAAAAAAAAAAAACCAAGAGAAAAAAACAGTTTAAAAAAGGATTTAAAGCCACAAATGTGGAATGTACTGTTATGCTCTTGAGGAACATAAGTTTTCAAGACTTTCTAATGCTCTGACTGTAAGAACAGAAAGGGACAGTGTACTGAAAGGGAATGTGATCAGTCAGTGGCAAGAGATACTGAGGATCTGAGTACTAGTTCTCTATTATCATGTAAGTTTTCAAAACAAAGAAGGAACAGACGGAATACAAACTTGATGCCTGAATGATTTTTCTGCTTTTCTTCTGAATACTTCTTACACTGTTCCCTATATTCACAAGTATTAGCATGCATACTTGTGATGCTTCAGGTGATAGTTTAGCCTGGTTTCATGGTGTTTAGGAGGCCGGTAGATTAAACACCCCTGAAACCACGCAGAGGTAGAAGACCAAACACCCTGTTTTCGTGGGCCCTCAAGGTCTCCTAGTAGGATAGATTTTGTAAACTAGAAGTTAGCCCACCCAGGCCCCTTATTGGGCCCTCCTGGTAGATATGCTAATGTGTAGAGTCTTTAATTGTATACTCGACTGGGGGGACGAGGCTTTTGCGGCGTGTTCTACCTGGACGGCAGAAGCCATCGAACGGGATCCTATTAAAATACCGAGGTAAACGACCCCCAACCCTTTCACTGTGTCTGAGCCTTTATTTCCTAAGACCAGAAAAAGGCATCAAACCACAGAACGGATTCCTCTACCTTTTGCATTTGGTCTTGCTTTGTCTGCCACGTTTCTTAATAGAGAATTTCACCTTCTTAATAGAGAATTTCATCCAAAGAGCTGCTTCTGTGTATCACAGTTGAACAACAACAGGCAGTGACAGTGATGGTAATTCACACAGTGATCAGTTGGTGTCTGGGTTGTTAAGATATTCACACAGCTACTTTTGAATGATTTCCCCCTTAAAACTTAATCATCAGTGGAAAACTCAAGTTCTCATTTATTCATCTTTGCAAGATAGTTGTGGATATTAGAAACCAATGACAGGCTTTCCCATTTTCAAACTAAAACAGGGCTGTGAGAACTTG